>NW_022639138.1:42500-115784 GCF_010993605.1 Petromyzon marinus | reverse complement strand
GGTTAACAGTGTTGAGTCTATGGGGCAGTGTTGAGTCTATGGTGCAGTGTTGAGTCTATGGTGCAGTGTTGAGTCTGTGGTGCGGTGTTGAGTCTGTGGTGGAGTGTTGAGTCTATGGTGCAGTGTGGAGTCTATGGTGCAGTGTTGAGTCTGTGGTGCAGTGGTGAGTCTGTGGTTAACAGTGTTGAGTCTATGGTGCAGTGTTGAGTCTATGGGTCTCAGTGTTGAGTCTGTGGTTAACAGTGTTGAGTCTGTGGTTAACAGTGGTGAGTCTGTGGTGCAGTGGTGAGTCTGTGGTTGACAGTGGTGAGTCTATGGTGCAGTGGTGAGTCTGTGGTTGACAGTGGTGAGTCTGTGGTTGACAGTGGTGAGTCTGTGGTTGACAGTGGTGAGTCTGTGGTTGACAGTGGTGAGTCTGTGGTTGACAGTGGTGAGTCTGTGGTTGACAGTGGTGAGTCTGTGGTTGACAGTGGTGAGTCTGTGGTTGACAGTGGTGAGTCTGTGGTTGACAGTGGTGAGTCTGTGGTTGACAGTGGTGAGTCTGTGGTTGACAGTGGTGAGTCTATGGTGCAGTGCTGAGTCTATGGTGCAGTGTTGAGTCTATGGGTCTCAGTGTTGAGTCTGTGGTTAACAGTGTTGAGTCTATGGTGCAGTGTTGAGTCTATGGTGCAGTGTTGAGTCTATGGGCAGTGTTGAGTCTATGGGGCAGTGTTGAGTCTATGGGGCAGTGTTGAGTCTGTGGTGCAGTGGTGAGTCTGTGGTGCAGTGTTGCGTCTATGGTGCAGTGTTGAGTCTATGGGTCTCAGTGTTGAGTCTGTGGTTAACAGTGTTGAGTCTATGGTGCAGTGTTGAGTCTATGGTTAACAGTGTTGAGTCTATGGTGCAGTGTTGAGTTTGTGGTGCAGTGTTGAGTCTATGGGCAGTGGTGAGTCTATGGGGCAGTGGTGAGTCTGTGGTGCAGTGTTGAGTCTGTGGTGCAGTGGTGAGTCTGTGGTTAACAGTGCTGAGTCTGTGGTTGACAGTGGTGAGTCTATGGTGCAGTGGTGAGTCTGAGGTGCAGTGGTGAGTCTGTGGTTGACAGTGGTGAGTCTGTGGTGCAGTGGTGAGTCTGTGGTTGACAGTGGTGAGTCTATGGTGCAGTGGTGAGTCTGTGGTTGACAGTGGTGAGTCTGTGGTTGACAGTGGTGAGTCTGTGGTTGACAGTGGTGAGTCTGTGGTTGACAGTGGTGAGTCTGTGGTTGACAGTGGTGAGTCTGTGGTTGACAGTGGTGAGTCTGTGGTTGACAGTGGTGAGTCTGTGGTTGACAGTGGTGAGTCTGTGGTTAACAGTGGTGAGTCTGTGGTTAACAGTGGTGAGTCTATGGTGCAGTGTTGAGTCTATGGTTAACAGTGGTGAGTCTGAGGTGCAGTGGTGAGTCTGTGGTGGAGTGGTGAGTCTGTGGTGCAGTGGTGAGTCTGTGGTGGAGAGGTGAGTCTGTGGGCAGTGTTGAGTCTGTGGTTGACAGTGGTGAGTCTGTGGTTGACAGTGGTGAGTCTATGGTGCAGTGGTGAGTCTGTGGTTAACAGTGGTGAGTCTATGGTGCAGTGTTGAGTCTATGGTTAACAGTGTTGAGTCTATGGTGCAGTGTTGAGTCTGTGGTGCAGTGTTGAGTCTATGGTGCAGTGTTGAGTCTATGGTGCAGTGTTGAGTCTATGGGTCTCAGTGTTGAGTCTATGGTTCTCAGTGTTGAGTCTGTGGTTAACAGTGTTGAGTCTGTGGTTGACAGTGGTGAGTCTGTGGTTGACAGTGGTGAGTCTGTGGTTGACAGTGGTGAGTCTGTGGTTGACAGTGGTGAGTCTGTGGTTGACAGTGGTGAGTCTGTGGTTGACAGTGGTGAGTCTGTGGTTGACAGTGGTGAGTCTGTGGTTGACAGTGGTGAGTCTGTGGTTGACAGTGGTGAGTCTGTGGTTGACAGTGGTGAGTCTGTGGTTGACAGTGGTGAGTCTGTGGTGAAGTGGTGAGTCTGTGGTGCAGTGGTGAGTCTATGGTGCAGTGTTGAGTCTGTGGTTAACAGTGGTGAGTCTATGGTGAAGTGGTGAGTCTGTGGTTAACAGTGGTGAGTCTGTGGTTAACAGTGGTGAGTCTGTGGTGCAGTGGTGAGTCTGTGGTTGACAGTGGTGAGTCTGTGGTGACAGTGGTGAGTCTGTGGTTGACAGTGGTGAGTCTGTGGTTGACAGTGGTGAGTCTGTGGTTGACAGTGGTGAGTCTGTGGTTGACAGTGGTGAGTCTGTGGTTAACAGTGGTGAGTCTGTGGTTGACAGTGGTGAGTCTGTGGTTGACAGTGGTGAGTCTGTGGTTGACAGTGGTGAGCCTGTGGTTAACAGTGGTGAGTCTGTGGTTAACAGTGGTGAGTCTGTGGTTAACAGTGGTGAGTCTGTGGTTAACAGTGGTGAGTCTGTGGTTGACAGTGGTGAGTCTGTGGTTGACAGTGGTGAGTCTGTGGTTGACAGTGGTGAGTCTGTGGTGCAGTGGTGAGTCTGTGGTGCAGTGGTGAGTCTGTGGTGCAGTGGTGAGTCTGTGGTGCAGTGGTGAGTCTGTGAGTCTGTGGGTCTCAGTGTTGAGTCTGTGGGTCTCAGTGCTGAGTCTATGAGTCTGTGGGTCTCAGTGCTGAGTCTATGGGTCTCAGTACTGAGTCCTATGGTGCAGTGTTGAGTCTGTGGGTCTCAGTGTTGAGTCTATGGTGCAGTGCTTGAGTCTATGATGCAGTGCTGAGTCTGTGGGTCTCAGTGCTGAGTCTATGTGCAGTGTTGAGTCTATGGGTCTCAGTGTTGAGTCTGGGTTAACAGTGTTGAGTCTGTGGTGCAGTGTTGAGTCTATGGTGCAGTGTTGAGTCTATGGTGCAGTGTTGAGTCTATGGTGCAGTGTTGAGTCTGTGGTGCAGTGTTGAGTCTGTGGTTAACAGTGTTGAGGTCTGTGGTGCGGTGGTGAGTCTGTGGTGCAGTGGTGAGTTTATGGTGCAGTGTTGAGTCTATGGGTCTCAGTGTTGAGTCTATGGGTCTCAGTGTTGAGTCTATGGTGCAGTGGTGAGTCTATGGTGCAGTGTTGAGTCTATGGTTAACAGTGTTGAGTCTCTATGGTGCAGTGTTGAGTCTGTGGTTAACAGTGTTGAGTCTGTGGTTAACAGTGGTGAGTCTATGGTGCAGTGTTGAGGTCTATGGTGCAGTGTTGAGTCTATGGTGCAGTGTTGAGTCTATGGTGCAGTGTTGAGTCTATGGTGCAGTGCTGAGTCTGTGGGTCTCAGTGCTGAGTTCTATGAGTCTGTGAGTCTCAGTGCTGAGTCTATGAGTCTGTGGGTCTCAGTGCTGAGTCTATGGTGCAGTGCTGAGTCTATGAGTCTGTGGGTCTCAGTGCTGAGTCTATGGGTCTATGGGTCTCAGTGCTGAGTCTATGAGTCTGTGGGTCTCAGTGCTGAGTCTATGAGTCTGTGGGTCTCAGTGCTGAGTCTATGAGTCTGTGGGTCTCAGTGCTGAGTCTATGAGTCTGTGGGTCTCAGTGCTGAGTCTATGAGGTCTGTGGTCTCAGTGCTGAGTCTATGAGTCCTGTGGGTCTCAGTGCTGAGTCTATGAGTCCTGTGGGTCTCAGTGCTGAGTCTATGAGTCTGTGGGGTCTCAGTGCTGAGTCTATGGTGCAGTGCTGAGTCCTATGGTGCAGTGCTGAGTCTATGGGCAGTGGTTGAGTCTATGGGTCTAAGTGTTGAGTCTATGGTGCAGTGCTGAGTCTATGAGTCTGTGGGTCTCAGTGCTGAGTCTCTGAGTCTATGGTGCAGTGCTGAGTCTGTGGGTCTGTGGGTCTCAGTGCTGAGTCTATGAGTCTGTGGGTCTCAGTGCTGAGTCTATGAGTCTGTGGGTCTCAGTGCTGAGTCTATGAGTCTGTGGGTCTCAGTGCTGAGTCTATGGGTCTATGGGTCTCAGTGCTGAGTCTATGAGTCTGTGGGTCTCAGTGCTGAGTCTATGAGTCCTGTGGGTCTCAGTGCTGAGTCAATGAGTCTGTGGGTCTCAGTGCTGAGTCTATGAGTCTGTGGGTCTCAGTGCTGAGTCTATGAGTCTGTGGGTCTCAGTGCTGAGTCTACGAGTCTGTGGGTCTCAGTGCTGAGTCTGTGGGTCTCAGTGCTGAGTCTATGAGTCTGTGGGTCTCAGTGCTGAGTCTATGAGTCTGTGGGTCTCAGTGCTGAGTCTATGGTGCAGTGCTGAGTCTATGAGTCTGTGGGTCTCAGTGCTGAGTCTCTGAGTCTATGGTGCAGTGCTGAGTCTGTGGGTCTGTGGGTCTCAGTGCTGAGTCTATGAGTCTGTGAGTCTCAGTGCTGAGTCTATGAGTCTGTGGGTCTCAGTGCTGAGTCTATGAGTCTGTGGGTCTCAGTGCTGAGTCTATGAGTCTGTGGGTCTCAGTGCTGAGTCTATGAGTCTGTGGGTCTCAGTGCTGAGTCTATGAGTCTGTGGGTCTCAGTGCTGAGTCTATGATGCAGTGCTGAGTCTATGGTGCAGTTGCTGAGTCTATGAGTCTGTGGGTCTCAGTGCTGAGTCTATGAGTCTGTGGGTCTCAGTGCTGAGTCTATGAGTCTGTGGGTCTCAGTGCTGAGTCTATGAGTCTGTGGGTCTCAGTGCTGAGTCTATGGTGCAGTGCTGAGTCTATGGTGCAGTGCTGAGTCTATGGGCAGTGTTGAGTCTATGGGTCTAAGTGTTGAGTCTATGGTGCAGTGCTGAGTCTATGAGTCTGTGGGTCTCAGTGCTGAGTCTCTGAGTCTATGGTGCAGTGCTGAGTCTGTGGGTCTTGTGGGTCTCAGTGCTGAGTCTATGAGTCTGTGAGTCTCAGTGCTGAGTCTATGAGTCTGTGGGTCTCAGTGCTGAGTCTATGGTGCAGTGCTGAGTCTATGAGTCTATGGGTCTCAGTGCTGAGTCTATGGGTCTATGGGTCTCAGTGCTGAGTCTATGAGTCTGTGGGTCTCAGTGCTGAGTCTATGAGTCTGTGGGTCTCAGTGGCTGAGTCTATGAGGTCTGTGGGTCTCAGTGCTGAGTCTATGAGTCTGTGGGTTCTCAGTGCTGAGTCTATGAGTCTGTGGGTCTCAGTGCTGAGTCTATGGGTCTATGGGTCTCAGTGCTGAGTCTATGAGTCTTGTGGGTCTCAGTGCTGAGTCTATGAGTCTGTGGTCTCAGTGCTGAGTCTATGAGTCTGTGGGTCTCAGTGCTGAGTCTAGGAGTCTGTGGGTCTCAGTGCTGAGTCTATGAGTCTGTGGGTCTCAGTGCTGAGGTCTACGAGTCTGTGGGTCTCAGTGCTGAGTCTGTGGGTCTCAGTGCTGAGTCTATGAGGTCTGTGGGTCTCAGTGCTGAGTCTATGAGTCTGTGGGTCTCAGTGCTGAGTCTATGGTGCAGTGCTGTAGTCTATGAGTCTGTGGGTCTCAGTGCTGAGTCTGAGTCTATGGTGCAGTGCTGAGTCTGTGGGTCTGTGGGTCTCAGTGCTGAGTCTATGAGTCTGTGAGTCTCAGTGCTGAGTTCTATGAGTCTGTGGGTCTCAGTGCTGAGTCTATGAGTCTATGAGTCTCAGTGCTGAGTCTGTGGGTCTCAGTGCTGAGTCTATGAGTCTGTGGGTCTCAGTGCTGAGTCTGTGGTGCAGTGCTGAGTCTGTGGGTCTCAGTGCTGAGTCTATGAGTCTGTGGGTCTCAGTGCTGAGTCTATGGGGTCTCAGTACTGAGTCTATGGTGCAGTGTTGAGTCTGTGGGTCTCAGTGTTGAGTCCTATGGTGCAGTGCTGAGTCTATGGTGCAGTGCTGAGTCTATGGTGCAGTGCTGAGTCTATGAGACTGTGGGTCTCAGTGCTGAGTCTATGAGTCTATGGGTCTCAGTGCTGAGTCTATGGTGCAGTGCTGAGTCTATGGTGCAGTGCTGAGTCTATGAGTCTATGGGTCTCAGTGCTGAGTCTATGGTGCAGTGCTGAGTCTATGGTGCAGTGCTGAGTCTATGGTGCAGTGCTGAGTCTATGGTGCAGTGTTGAGTCTATGGGTCTAAGTGTTGAGTCTATGGTGCAGTGTTGAGTCTATGGTGCAGTGTTGAGTCTGTGGTGCAGTGCTGAGTCTATGGTGCAGTGCTGAGTCTATGGTGCAGTGCTGAGTCTATGGTGCAGTGCTGAGTCTATGGTGCAGTGTTGAGTCTATGGGTCTAAGTGTTGAGTCTATGGTGCAGTGCTGAGTCTGTGGGTCTCAGTGCTGAGTCTATGGTGCAGTGCCGAGTCTATGAGTCTATGGGTCTCAGTGCTGAGTCTATGGTGCAGTGCTGAGTCTATGGTGCAGTGCTGAGTCTATGGTGCAGTGCTGAGTCTATGGTGCAGTGTTGAGTCTATGGGTCTAAGTGTTGAGTCTATGGTGCAGTGTTGAGTCTATGGTGCAGTGTTGAGTCTGTGGTGCAGTGCTGAGTCTATGGTGCAGTGCTGAGTCTATGGTGCAGTGCTGAGTCTATGGTGCAGTGTTGAGTCTATGGTGCAGTGTTGAGTCTATGGGCAGTGTTGAGTCTATGGTGCAGTGTTGAGTCTATGGGTCTCAGTGTTGAGTCTATGGTGCAGTGATGAGTCTATGGTGCAGTGTTGAGTCTATGGTGCAGTGTTGAGTCTATGGGTCTAAGTGTTGAGTCTATGGTGCAGTGTTGAGTCTGTGGTGCAGTGTTGAGTCTGTGGTGCAGTGCTGAGTCTATGGTGCAGTGCTGAGTCTATGGTGCAGTGCTGAGTCTATGGTGCAGTGTTGAGTCTATGGTGCAGTGTTGAGTCTATGGGCAGTGTTGAGTCTATGGTGCAGTGTTGAGTCTATGGTGCAGTGTTGAGTCTATGGTGCAGTGTTGAGTCTATGGTTAACAGTGTTGAGTCTATGGTTAACAGTGTTGAGTCTATGGTTAACAGTGTTGAGTCTATGGTTAACAGTGTTGAGTCTATGGTTAACAGTGTTGAGTCTATGGTTAACAGTGTTGAGTCTATGGTGCAGTGTTGATTCTATGGTGCAGTGCTGAGTCTATGAGTCTATGGTGCAGTGCTGAGTCTATGAGTCTGTGGGTCTCAGTGCTGAGTCTGTGGGTCTCAGTGCTGAGTCTATGAGTCTGTGGGTCTCAGTGCTGAGTCTATGAGTCTATGGGTCTCAGTGCTGAGTCTATGAGTCTGTGGGTCTCAGTGTTGAGTCTATGGTGCAGTGCTGAGTCTATGGTGCAGTGCTGAGTCTATGGTGCAGTGCTGAGTCTATGAGTCTGTGGGTCTCAGTGCTGAGTCTATGAGTCTGTGGGTCTCAGTGTTGAGTCTATGGTGCAGTGCTGAGTCTATGAGTCTATGGTGCAGTGCTGAGTCTATGGGTCTCAGTGCTGAGTCTCTGAGTCTGTGGGTCTCAGTGCTGAGTCTATGAGTCTGTGGGTCTCAGTGCTGAGTCTATGAGTCTGGGTCTCAGTGCTGAGTCTATGAGTCTGTGGGTCTCAGTGCTGAGTCTATGAGTCTGTGGGTCTCAGTGCTGAGTCTATGAGTCTGTGGGTCTTAGTGCTGAGTCTATGAGTCTGTGGGTCTCAGTGCTGAGTCTATGAGTCTATGGGTCTCAGTGCTGAGTCTATGAGTCTGTGGGTCTCAGTGTTGAGTCTATGGTGCAGTGCTGAGTCTATGGTGCAGTGCTGAGTCTATGGTGCAGTGCTGAGTCTATGAGTCTGTGGGTCTCAGTGCTGAGTCTATGAGTCTGTGGGTCTCAGTGTTGAGTCTATGGTGCAGTGCTGAGTCTATGAGTCTGGGGCCTCAGTGCTGAGTCTATGGTTAACAGTGCTGAGTCTATGAGTCTGTGGGCCTCAGTGCTGAGTCTATGGTGCAGTGCTGAGTCTATGAGTCTGTGGGTCTCAGTGCTGAGTCTATGGTGCAGTGCTGAGTCTATGGGTCTCAGTGCTGAGTCTATGATTCTATGGGTCTCAGTGCTGAGTCTATGAGTCTATGGTGCAGTGCTGAGTCTATGGTGCAGTGCTGAGTCTATGGGTCTCAGTGCTGAGTCTGTGGGTCTCAGTGCTGAGTCTATGGTGCAATGTTGAGTCTGTGGGTCTCAGTGCTGAGTCTGTGGGTCTCAGTGCTGAGTCTGTGAGTCTGTGGGTCTCAGTGCTGAGTCTATGGGTCTCAGTGCTGAGTCTATGGTGCAGTGCTGAGTCTATGGTGCAGTGCTGAGTCTATGAGTCTGTGGGCCTCAGTGCTGAGTCTATGAGTCTGTGGGTCTCAGTGCTGAGTCTATGAGTCTATGGTGTAGTGCTGAGTCTATGGGTCTCAGTGTTGAGTCTATGGTTAACAGTGCTGAGTCTATGGGTCTGTGGGTCTCAGTGCTGAGTCTCCCCACCACCACCACCACCACCACCACCCACCCACCCCCCACCCACCTGAGGCACGACCCCCAGGGCGTCCCGCAGGCTGAGCAGGGTCACGTCGCGAGTCTCCTGACCCCCAACCAGGATGCTTCCGCTCTGAGGCTCGTAGAAGCGGCACAGGAGACGCACCACTGTGCTCTTGCTGGGGGTGGTGGGTGGGCGGGCGTGGTGGGGGGAAATGGTGGGGGGGTGGTGGTGGGGGGGGTGGTGGGGGGGTTATTTATAATTCCATTTTACAGTTCCACGGATTTTGGCAGAGCCCCTGTGAGCTCTTGAGTGCAGCTGCAAACCGCGACCAGCAAACCAACAACAAAGACGGACAGGGGGGAAAAAGGGGGCGTCTCAAAAGTGACCCCGTGTGTGTGTGTGTACGTGTGTGTGTGTGTCTGTGTGTGTGTGTCTGTGTGTGTCTGTGCGCGTGTGTGTGCGTGTGCGTGTGTGTGCGTGTGTGTGTGTGCGTGTCTGTGTGTGTGTGTGCGCGTGTCTGTGTGTGTGTGTGTGCGCGTGTGCGTGTGTGTCTGTGTGTGTCTGTGTGTGTATGTGTGTGTCTGTGTGTGTGCGTGTGTCTGTGTGCGTGTGTGTGTGCGTGTGTGTCTGTGCGTGTGTGTGTCTGTGTGTGCGTGTGTGTGTCTGTGTGTGTCTGTGTGTGTATGTGTGTGTGTCTGTGTGTGTGTCTCTGTGTGTGTGTGTCTGTGTGTGTGTCTCTGTTGGTGTCTGTGTGTGTGTGCGTGTGTGTGTGTGTCTGTGTGTGTGTGTCAGTGTGTGTGTGTCTCTGTTGGTGTCTGTGTGTGTCTGTGTGAGTGTGTGCGTGTGTGTGTGTGTGTGGTGTGTGTCTGTGTGTGTGTGTGACTCCTGTGCAAAACAGAAAATCCACGACGGGGAGGAGAAAACATAAATAAACCGGCAGAAATATTCCTGAAAAAAAGCGCCGGACAGCAGCAACAAAAACTTAATAAATTAATAAATTAATAATAAAATAACACGGCAAAATTCTCAACGACGTTTCGGCCACAACGCAAGCAGCCCTCATCAGGTGAAGGGACGAGACGAGACACGTCTCCCCGTGTCTCCCCGTGTCTCCCTCATGTCTCCCTCACGTCTCCCCGTGTCTCCCCGTGTCTCCCCCGTGTCTCCCTCACGTCTCCCTCACGTCCCCGTGTCTCCCCGTGTCTCCCCCGTGTCTCCCTCACGTCTCCCCTGTCTCCCTCATGTCTCCCTCACGTCTCCCCGTGTCTCCCGTGTCTCCCTCGTGTCTCCCCGTGTCTCCCCGTGTCTCCCTCATGTCTCTCCGTGTCTCCCCGTGTCTCCCCGTGTCTCCCCGTGTCTCCCCCGTGTCTCCCTCACGTCTCCCCGTGTCTCCCTCGTGTCTCCCCGTGTCTCCCTCGTGTCTCCCCGTGTCTCCCTCACGTCTCCCCGTGTCTCCCCGTGTCTCCCCCGTGTCTCCCTCACGTCTCCCCCTGTCTCCCTCATGTCTCCCTCACGTCTCCCCGTGTCTCCCCGTGTCTCCCCCGTGTCTCCCTCGTGTCTCCCCGTGTCTCCCCCGTGTCTCCCTCGTGTCTCCCTCACGTCTCCCCGTGTCTCCCCGTGTCTCCCTCATGTCTCCCTCACGTCTCCCCGTGTCTCCCCGTGCTCCCCCGTGTCTCCCTCACGTCTCCCTCACGTCTCCCCGTGTCTCCCCGTGTCTCCCCCGTGTCTCCCTCACGTCCCCCTGTCTCCCTCATGTCTCCCTCACGTCTCCCCGTGTCTCCCCGTGTCTCCCTCGTGTCTCCCCGTGTCTCCCCGTGTCTCCCTCATGTCTCTCCGTGTCTCCCCGTGTCTCCCCGTGTCTCCCCGTGTCTCCCCCGTGTCTCCCTCACGTCTCCCCGTGTCTCCCTCGTGTCTCCCCGTGTCTCCCTCGTGTCTCCCCGTGTCTCCCTCACGTCTCCCCGTGTCTCCCCGTGTCTCCCCCGTGTCTCCCTCACGTCTCCCCCTGTCTCCCTCATGTCTCCCTCACGTCTCCCCGTGTCTCCCCGTGTCTCCCCCGTGTCTCCCTCGTGTCTCCCCGTGTCTCCCCCGTGTCTCCCTCGTGTCTCCCCGTGTCTCCCCCACGTCTCCCCGTGTCTCCCGTGTCTCCCCGTGTCTCCCCGTGTCTCCCCGTGTCTCCCTCATGTCTCCCCGTGTCTCCTCACGTCTCCCCGTGTCTCCCTCATGTCTCTCCGTGTCTCCCCGTGTCTCCCCGTGTCTCCCCCGTGTCTCCCTCACGTCTCCCCGTGTCTCCCTCGTGTCTCCCCGTGTCTCCCTCGTGTCCCCGTGTCTCCCTCACGTCTCCCCGTGTCTCCCCGTGTCTCCCCCGTGTCTCCCTCACGTCTCCCCCTGTCTCCCTCATGTCTCCCTCACGTCTCCCCGTGTCTCCCCCGTGTCTCCCTCGTGTCTCCCCGTGTCTCCCCCACGTCTCCCCGTGTCTCCCCGTGTCTCCCCGTGTCTCCCCGTGTCTCCCTAATGTCTCCCCCATGTCTCTCTCATGTCCCCCTCATGTCTCCCCGTGTCTCCCCGTGTCTCCCCGTGTCTCCCGCCTCCCCCCCCGTGTCTCCCTCACGTCTCCCCGTGTCTCCCTCACGTCTCCCCGTGTCTCCCTCACGTCTCCCCGTGTCTCCCTCACGTCTCCGTGTCTCCCTCACGTCTCCCCGTGTCTCCCTCACGTCTCCGTGTCTCCGTTACCTCTCCCCGTGTCTCCCCGTGTCTCCCCCGTGTCTCCCTCACGTCTCCCCGTGTCTCCGTCACCTCTCCCCGTGTCTCCCTCGTGTCTCCCCGTGTCTCCCTCACGTCTCCCCGTGTCTCCCTCACGTCTCCCCGTGTCTCCGTCACCTCTCCCCGTGTCTCCCTCACCTCTCTCCATGTCTTCCCTCACGTCTCCCCGTGTCTCCATCCTCCCCCCCCGTGTCTCCCTCACGTCTCCCCGTGTCTCCGTCACCTCTCCCCGTGTCTCCCCGTGTCTCCCCGTGTCTCCCTCACCCCCCCCGTGTCTCCCTCACGTCTCCCCGTGTCTCCCTCACCCCCCCCGTGTCTCCCCGTGTCCCCCCCCCCCCATCCCCCCACCCCCCCCCCCGGCTCACCCAGATCCACTGCCCCCCACCAGGGCCACCTTTGTCCCGGGTGGATGTGGAAGGAAACTCCTCGCAGCACCTCGTGGCCGGGCACCTTCCCGTAGGAGAAGTGGACGTCGCGGAAGGTGATGGCCGTCTGGGGGGTCAACAGCAGCCGGGGCAGCCTGGGGCGTCCTGGGGGGGGTAGAGATGGAGAGGGTCACTCACTCAGTCACTCACTCAGTCACTCACTCAGCCACTCACTCAGCCAGCCACTCACTCACTCACCCAGCCAGCCACTCACTCAGCCAGCCACTCAGCACTCACCCACTCACTCACCCACCCACCCACTCACTCAGCCAGCCACTCACTCAGCCAGCCACTCACTCAGTCACTTACTCACTCACCCAGCCACTCACTCACCCAGCCACTCACTCACCCAGCCACTCACTCACTCACTCACCCAGCCACTCACTCACTCAGTCACTCACTCAGCCACTCACTCACTCAGCCACTCACTCACTCAGCCAGCCACTCACTCAGCCACTCACTCACTCAGCAGCCACTCACTCAGCCAGCCAGCCATTCACTCAGCCAGCCACTCACTCAGCCACTCACTCAGCCACTCACTCACCAACCCAGCCACTCACTCACTCACCCACCCTCTCACTCACCCACCCACCCCACCCACCCACCCACCGTCTCACTCACCCACCCACTCACCCACCCACCCACTCACCCACCCACCCACCCACTCACCACCCACCCACCCCCACTCACCCACCCACCCACCCACTCACCCACCCACTCACCCACCCACCCACCCACTCACCCACCCACCCACCCAC
The DNA here is from genome assembly GCF_010993605.1 of Petromyzon marinus. NCBI lineage: Eukaryota > Metazoa > Chordata > Hyperoartia > Petromyzontiformes > Petromyzontidae > Petromyzon > Petromyzon marinus. The sequence continues at coordinate 103,484 of NW_022639138.1, read as the reverse complement.
TCACCCACCCTCTCACCCAGTCATTCACCCACACACTCACCCACCCACCCACCCTCCCACTCACCCACCCACCCTCCCACCCACCCTCCCACCCACCCACTCACCCACCCACCCACTCACCCACCCACCCACCGTGATTTTGCTCTCCAAGCTGAGGAGAGAGAAGAGGGCGTCCATGTCAATGAGTGACTGGCGGGTCTCCCGATACACCGTGCCCAGGAAATTGAGAGGCAGGGAGAGCTGGAAGAGGAGGCCATTAACCATCACCAGGTCTCCTACCGTGAGAGAGCCTGGGGGGAGAGAGAGAGACACGGGGTGAGAGAGAGAGACACGGGGTGAGAGAGACATGGGGCAAGAGAGAGACACTGAGAGAGACACGGGGTGAGAGACACGGGGTGAGAGAGACACTGGGAGAGAGAGAGACACGGGGAGAGAGAGACAGAGAGAGAGACACTGAGAGAGAAACACTGAGAGAGAGAGAGACACACGGGGAGAGAGAGACACGGGGAGAGAGAGACACACGGGGAGAGAGAGACACTGAGAGGCAGGGAGAGCTGGAAGAGGAGGCCATTAACCATCACCAGGTCTCCTACCGTGAGAGAGCCTGGGGGAGAGAGAGAGACACGGGGTGAGAGAGAGAGACACGGGGAGAGAGAGACACGGGGAGAGAGAGACACACGGGGAGAGAGAGACACGGGGAGAGAGAGACACGGGGAGAGAGAGACACGGGGTGAGAGAGACACGGGGTGAGAGACACGGGGTGAGAGACACGGGGTGAGAGACACGGGGTGAGAGACACGGGGGGAGAGACACGGGGGGAGAGAGAGAGACACGGGGAGAGAGAGACAGGGGGAGAGAGAGACACTGAGAGGCAGGGAGAGCTGGAAGAGGAGGCCATTAACCATCACCAGGTCTCCTACCGTGAGAGAGCCTGGGGGGAGAGAGAGAGACACGGGGTGAGAGAGAGAGACACGGGGTGAGAGAGACATGGGGCAAGAGAGAGACACTGAGAGAGACACGGGGTGAGAGACACGGGGTGAGAGAGACACTGGGAGAGAGAGAGACACTGAGAGAGAGAGACACTGAGAGAGAGACACACTGAGAGAGAGGACACAGAGAGAGAGACACTGAGAGAGAGAGACACTGAGAGAGAGACACACGGGGAGAGAGAGACACTGAGAGGCAGGGAGAGCTGGAAGAGGAGGCCATTAACCATCACCAGGTCTCCTACCGTGAGAGAGCCTGGGGGGAGAGAGACACGGGGGGAGAGAGAGAGACACAGGGTGAGAGAGACACGGGGTGAGAGACACTGAGAGAGAGAGACACGGGGTGAGAGAGACACTGGGAGAGAGAGAGACACGGGGTGACAGAGACAGAGAGAGACACTGAGAGAGAGAGAGACACTGAGAGAGAGAGAGACACTGAGAGAGAGAGAGACACTGAGAGAGAGAGACACAGAGAGAGAGAGAGACACAGAGAGAGAGAGACACAGAGAGAGAGAGAGACACAGAGAGAGAGAGAGACACAGAGAGAGAGAGAGACACAGAGAGAGAGAGACACAGAGAGAGAGACAGAGACACAGAGAGAGAGACAGAGACACAGAGAGAGAGACAGAGACACTGAGAGAGAGAGAGACACTGAGAGAGAGAGAGACACAGAGAGAGAGAGAGACACTGAGAGAGAGACACTGAGAGAGAGAGACACTGAGAGAGAGAGACACTGAGAGAGAGAGAGACACTGAGAGAGAGAGACACAGAGAGAGAGAGACACAGAGAGAGAGAGAGAGACACTGAGAGAGAGAGAGAGACACTGAGAGAGAGAGAGACACTGAGAGAGAGACACACGGGGAGAGAGAGACACGGGGAGAGAGAGACACGGGGAGAGAGACACGGGGAGAGAGAGAGACACGGGGAGAGAGAGACACTGAGAGGCAGGGGGAGAGCTGGAAGAGGAGGCCATTAACCATCACCAGGTCTCCTACCGTGAGAGAGCCTGGGGGGAGAGAGACACGGGGTGAGAGAGACACGGGGAGAGAGAGACACGGGGTGAGAGAGACACGGGGTGAGAGAGACACGGGGTGAGAGAGACACAGAGAGAAACACTGAGAGAGAGACACCGAGAGAGAGACACACGGGGAGAGAGAGACACACGGGGAGAGAGAGACACGGGGCAAGAGAGAGACACTGAGAGAGAGAGACACTGAGAGAGAGAGACACAGAGAGAGAGAGAGAGACACTGAGAGAGAGAGACACTGAGAGAGAGAGAGACACTGAGAGAGAGAGAGACACTGAGAGAGAGACACACAGAGAGAGAGACACAGAGAGAGAGACACTGAGAGAGAGAGACACTGAGAGAGAGAGACACAGAGAGAGAGACACAGAGAGAGACACTGAGAGAGAGACACTGAGAGAGACACTGAGAGGCAGGGAGAGCTGGAAGAGGAGGCCATTAACCATCACCAGGTCTCCTACTGTGAGAGAGCCTGGGGGGAGAGAGACACGGGGAGAGAGAGACACGGGGTGAGAGACACGGGGAGAGAGAGACACGGTGAGAGAGAGACATGGGGTGAGAGAGAGACACGGGGAGAGAGAGAGACACGGGGTGACAGAGACAGAGAGAGAGAGACAGAGAGAGACACGGGGAGAGAGAGACACGGGGTGAGAGACACGGGGTGAGAGAGACACTGGGAGAGAGAGAGACACGGAGAGAGAGACACTGAGAGAGAGACACTGAGAGACACAGAGAGAGAGACACTGAGAGAGAGACACTGAGAGAGAGAGACACAGAGAGAGAGAGACACAGAGAGAGAGACACTGAGAGACACAGAGAGAGAGACACAGAGAGAGAGACACTGAGAGAGAGACACTGAGAGAGAGAGACACAGAGAGAGAGACACGGGGCAAGAGAGAGACACGGTGAGAGAGACACTGAGAGAGAGAGAGACATGAGAGGCAGGGAGAGCTGGAAGAGGAGGCCATTAACCATCACCAGGTCTCCTACCGTGAGAGAGCCTGGGGGGAGAGAGACACAGGGTGAGAGACACGGGGTGAGAGAGACACGGGGTGAGAGAGAGACACGGGGAGAGAGAGACACGGTGAGAGAGAGACACACTGAGAGAGACACACTGAGAGAGACACACTGAGAGAGACACGGTGAGAGAGAGACACGGTGAGAGAGAGAGAGACACGGTGAGAGAGAGAGAGACACGGTGAGAGAGAGAGAGACACGGTGAGAGAGAGAGAGACACGGTGAGAGAGAGACACGGTGAGAGAGAGACACGGTGAGAGAGAGACACTGAGAGACACGGTGTGAGAGAGAGAGACACGGTGAGAGAGAGAGACACGGTGAGAGAGAGACACACAGAGAGAGACACTGAGAGAGAGACACGGGGTGAGAGAGACACGGGGTGAGACACGTGGTGAGACACAGAGAGAGAGACACTGAGAGAGACACTGAGAGAAAGAGAGACACAGAGAGAGAGAGACACTGAGAGAGAGAGACACTGAGAGAGAGAGACACTGAGAGAGAGAGACACGGGGTGAGAGAGAGACACGGTGAGAGAGAGGACACGGTGAGAGAGAGACACACAGAGAGAGACACGGGTGAGAGAGACACGGGGTGAGACACAGAGAGAGAGACACTGAGAGAAAGAGAGACACAGAGAGAGAGACACACAGAGAGAGACACTGAGAGAGAGAGACACTGAGAGAGAGAGACACTGAGAGAGAGAGACACGGGGAGAGAGAGACACGGGGAGAGAGAGACACTGAGAGAGAGAGACACTGAGAGAGAGAGACACACGGGGAGAGAGAGAGGCACAGAGAGAGACACTGAGAGAGAGAGACACTGAGAGAGAGAGACACTGAGAGAGAAGGACACTGAGAGAGAGAGACACTGAGAGAGAGAGACACTGGGAGAGAGAGACACAGAGAGAGAGACACTGAGAGAGAGAGAGACACTGAGAGAGAGAGACACTGAGAGAGAGAGACACTGAGAGAGACACTGAGAGAGAGACAGAGAGAGAGAGACACAGAGAGACACTGAGAGAGAGAGAGACACTGGGAGAGAGAGACAGAGAGAGAGAGACACAGAGAGACACTGAGAGAGAGAGAGACACTGGGAGAGAGACAGACACTGAGAGAGAGAGAGACACTGAGAGAGAGAGACACTGAGAGAGAGAGCACTGAGAGAGAGAGACACTGGGAGAGAGAGAGACACAGTGAGAGACACTGAGAGAGAGAGACACAGAGAGAGAGAGACACTGAGAGAGAGAGACACTGAGAGAGAGAGACACAGAGAGAGAGACACACTGAGAGAGAGACACAGAGAGAGAGACACTGAGAGAGAGACACTGAGAGAGAGACACAGAGAGAGAGACACAGAGAGAGAGACACGGTGAGAGAGAGACACAGGGAGAGAGAGACACGGTGAGAGAGAGACACAGGGAGAGAGAGACACAGAGAGAGAGACACGGTGAGAGAGAGACACAGGGAGAGAGAGACACTGAGAGAGAGACACGGGGGGAGAGAGAGACACTGAGAGAGAGAGACACTGAGAGAGAGAGACACAGAGAGAGACACTGAGAGAGAGAGACACAGAGAGAGAGAGACACTGAGAGAGAGAGACACAGAGAGAGAGAGACACAGAGAGAGAGACACACTGAGAGAGAGAGAGACAGAGAGAGAGACACACTGAGAGAGAGAGAGACACTGAGAGAGACACAGAGAGAGAGAGAGACACTGAGAGAGAGACACTGAGAGAGAGACACAGAGAGAGAGACACAGAGAGAGAGAGACACTGAGAGAGAGAGACACGGTGAGAGAGAGACACAGGGAGAGAGAGACACGGTGAGAGAGAGACACGGTGAGAGAGAGACACTGAGAGAGAGACACGGTGAGAGAGAGACACAGGGAGAGAGAGACACTGAGAGAGAGACACGGGGGGAGAGAGAGACACTGAGAGAGAGAGACACTGAGAGAGAGAGACACAGAGAGAGAGAGACACTGAGAGAGAGACACACAGAGAGAGACACTGAGAGAGAGAGAGACACTGAGAGAGAGAGAGACACTGAGAGGCAGGGAGAGCTGGAAGAGGAGGCCATTAACCATCACCAGGTCTCCTACCGTGAGAGAGCCTGGGGGGAGAGAGACACGGGGGGAGAGACACGGGGAGAGAGAGACACGGGGTGAGAGACACGGGGTGAGAGAGACACGGGGTGAGAGAGAGACACAGAGAGAGAGACACGGGGAGAGAGAGACACGGTGAGAGAGAGAGAGACACTGAGAGAGACACGGGGTGAGAGACACGGGTGAGAGAGACACTGGGAGAGAGAGAGACACGGGGTGAGAGACACGGGGTGAGAGACACGGGGTGAGAGACACGGGGTGAGAGACACAGAGAGAGACACGGGGTGAGAGACACGGGGTGAGAGACACGGGGTGAGAGAGAGACACAGAGAGAGAGACACGGGGAGAGAGAGACACGGTGAGAGAGAGAGAGACACTGAGAGAGACACGGGGTGAGAGACACGGGGTGAGAGAGACACTGGGAGAGAGAGAGACACGGGGTGACAGAGACAGAGAGAGAGACAGAGAGAGAAACACTGAGAGAGAGAGAGACACACGGGGAGAGAGACACTGAGAGAGAGAGACACACGGGGAGAGAGAGACACGGTGAGAGAGAGACACTGAGAGAGACACGGGGCAAGAGAGAGACACGGTGAGAGAGAGACACTGAGAGAGAGAGACACGTTGAGAGGCAGGGAGAGCTGGAAGAGGAGGCCATTAACCATCACCAGGTCTCCTACTGTGAGAGAGCCTGGGGGGAGAGAGACACGGGGTGAGAGACAGAGAGACACGGGGAGAGAGACACGGGGTGAGAGACACGGGGAGAGAGACACGGGGTGAGAGAGACACGGGGAGAGAGACATGGGGTGAGAGACACGGGGAGAGAGAGACACGGGGCGAGAGAGAGACACTGGGAGAGAGAGAGACACGGGGAGAGAGACACACGGTGAGAGAGAGACACAGAGAGAGACACTGAGAGAGAGAGACACTGAGAGAGAGAGAGACACAGAGAGACACACAGAGAGACACTGTGAGAGAGACACTATGTGAGAGAGACACAGAGAGACACAGAGAGACACTGTGTGAGAGAGACACAGAGACACACAGAGAGAGACACTACGTGAGAGAGACACTATGTGAGAGACACACAGAGAGACACACAGAGAGACACACAGAGAGACACACAGAGAGACACACAGAGAGACACACAGAGAGACACTGTGTGAGAGAGACAGAGAGAGACACACAGAGAGACACTGAGAGACATTGAGAGAGAGACACTGAGAGAGACACACAGAGAGACACTGTGAGAGACACACACAGAGAGACACTGTGTGAGAGAGACACAGAGAGACAGAGAGACACACACAGAGAGACACTGTGTGAGAGAGACACAGAGAGACACTGTGAGAGAGACACAGAGAGACACTGTGAGAGAGACACAGAGAGACACACAGAGAGACACTACGTGAGAGAGACACACAGAGAGAGACAGAGAGACACACAGAGAGACACAGAGAGACACACAGAGACACACAGAGAGAGACACTATGTGAGAGAGACACAGAGAGACACACACAGAGAGAGACACACAGAGAGACACTGTGTGAGAGAGACAGAGAGACACACACAGAGAGACACACACAGAGAGACACTATGTGAGAGAGACACAGATAGACACAGTGAGACACAGAGACACACACACACAGAGACACACAGAGAGACACACAGAGAGACACTATGTGAGAGACACACAGAGAGACACTATGTGAGAGAGACACAGAGAGACACAGAGAGAGACACAGAGAGAGACACTATGTGAGAGAGACACAGAGAGACACACTATGTGAGAGAGACACAGAAAGACACAGAGACACACAGAGAGACACTGTGAGAGAGACACTATGTGAGAGAGACACAGAGACACACAGAGAGAGACACTACGTGAGAGAGACACTATGTGAGAGACACACAGAGAGACACACAGAGAGACACAGAGAGATACACTGTGTGAGAGAGACAGAGAGAGACACACAGAGAGACACTGAGATACATTGAGAGAGAGACACTGAGAGAGACACACAGAGAGACACTGTGAGAGACACACACAGAGAGACACTGTGTGAGAGAGACACAGAGAGACAGAGAGACACACACAGAGAGACACTGTGTGAGAGAGACACAGAGAGACACTGTGAGAGAGACACAGAGAGACACTGTGAGAGAGACACAGAGAGACACACAGAGAGACACTACGTGAGAGAGACACACAGAGAGAGACAGAGAGACACACAGAGAGACACAGAGAGACACACAGAGACACACAGAGAGAGACACTATGTGAGAGAGACACAGAGAGACACACACAGAGAGAGACACACAGAGAGACACACACAGAGAGACACTGTGTGAGAGAGACAGAGAGACACACACAGAGAGACACACACAGAGAGACACTATGTGAGAGAGACACAGAGAGACACAGTGAGACACAGAGAGACACACACACAGAGACACACAGAGAGACACACAGAGAGACACTATGTGAGAGACACACAGAGAGACACTATGTGAGAGAGACACAGAGAGACACAGAGAGAGACACAGAGAGAGACACTATGTGAGAGAGACACAGAGAGACACACTATGTGAGAGAGACACAGAGAGACACAGAAAGACACAGAGACACACAGAGAGACACTGTGAGAGAGACACTATGTGAGAGAGACACAGAGACACACAGAGAGAGACACTACGTGAGAGAGACACTATGTGAGAGACACACAGAGAGACACACAGAGAGACACACAGAGAGACACAGAGAGAGACACTGTGTGAGAGAGACAGAGAGAGACACACAGAGAGACACTGAGAGACATTGAGAGAGAGACACTGTGAGAGACACTGAGAGAGACACTGTGAGACACTGAGAGAGAGACACAGAGAGACACTGTGAGAGACACACAGAGAGACAGAGAGACAAACACAGAGAGACACTGTGTGAGAGAGACACAGAGAGACACTGTGAGAGAGACACAGAGAGACACTGTGAGAGAGACACAGAGAGACACACAGAGAGACACTACGTGAGAGAGACACACAGAGAGAGACAGAGAGACACACAGAGACACACAGAGACACACAGAGAGACACACAGAGAGAGACACTATGTGAGAGAGACACAGAGAGAGACACTGTGAGAGAGACACAGAGAGAGACACAGAGAGACACTGTGAGAGAGACACAGAGAGAGACACAGAGAGACACTGTGAGAGAGACAGAGAGAAACACAGAGAGACACTGTGAGACACACAGAGAGAGAGACACTGTGTGAGAGAGACACAGAGAGACACACACAGAGAGACACTGTGAGACACAGAGAGACACGGTGAGACACAGAGAGAGAGACACTGTGAGAGAGAGACACTGAGAGACACAGAGAGACACTGAGAGACACACACAGAGAGACAGAAAGACACACAGAGAGAGACACTGTGTGAGAGAGAGATACAGAGAGACACTGAGAGACACACACAGAGAGACAGAGAGACACACAGAGAGACACTGAGAGACACTGAGAGACACTGAGAGACACACTGAGAGAGAGAGAGACAGAGAGACACTGAGAGACATTGAGAGAGAGACACTGTGAGAGAGACACAGAGAGACACTGAGAGACACACACAGAGAGAGACACACACAGAGAGACACACACAGAGAGACACAGAGAGAGACACTGAGAGACACAGAAAGACACAGAGACACACAGAGAGAGACACTGTGTGAGAGACACAGAGAGACACACAGAGAGACACTGTGTGAGAGAGACACTGAGAGACACACAGACAGACACTACGTGAGAGAGACACACAGAGAGAGACAGAGAGACACACAGAGAGACACAGAGAGACACACAGAGACACACAGAGAGACACAAAGAGAGACACAAAGAGAGACACTATGTGAGAGAGACACAGAGAGACACAGAAAGACACAGAGAGACACTGTGTCAGAGAGACACTATGTGAGAGAGACACAGAGAGACACAGAGAGAGACACTATGTGAGACACTGACAGAGAGACACAGAGAGACACTGAGAGAGACACAGAGAGAGACACTATGTGAGAGAGACACAGAGAGACACAGAAAGACACAGAGAGACACACAGAGAGACACTATGTGAGAGAGACACAGAGAGACACAGAGAGACACACTGAGAGAGACACAGAGACACAGAGAGACACAGAGAGACACAGAGAGAGACACTATGTGAGAGACACACAGAGAGACACAGAGAGACACACAGAGAGACACACAGAGAGACACTATGTGAGAGAGACACAGAGAGACACACAGAGAGAGACACTGTGAGAGAGACACAGAGAGACACACAGAGAGAGAGACACTGTGTGAGAGAGAGACACTGTGAGAGAGACACTGTGAGAGAGACACTATATGAGAGAGACACAGAGAGACACACAGAGAGACACTATGTGAGAGAGACACAGAGAGACACACACAGAGAGAGACACTACGTGAGAGAGACACACAGAGAGACACAGAGAGACACACAGAGAGACACACAGAGAGACACACAGAGAGAGACAGAGAGACACACAGAGAGACACTGAGAGACACACAGAGAGACACACAGAGAGACACACAGAGAGACACTATGTGAGAGAGACACAGAGAGACACAGAGAGAGACACTACGTGAGAGAGACACACAGAGAGACACACAGAGAGACACACAGAGAGACACACAGAGAGACACACACAGAGACACACTACGTGAGAGAGTCACTATGTGAGACACAGAGACACACACAGAGAGACACAGAGACACACAGAGAGACACACAGAGAGACACAGAGAGAGACACAGAGAGAGACACACACAGAGAGACACTGTGTGAGAGAGACACAGAGAGACACACAGAGAGACACACTGAGAGACACTGAGAGACACTGACAGAGAGACACAGAGAGACACACAGAGAGACACTACGTGAGAGAGTCACTATGTGAGACACAGAGAGACACTATGTGAGACACAGAGACACACAGAGAGACACTGTGAGAGAGAGACACTATGTGAGACACACACAGAGAGACACTGCGTGAGAGAGACACTGAGAGACACTGAGAGACACTGTGAGACACTGAGAAAGAGACACTGTGAGAGAGAGACACTATGTGAGACACAGAGACACACACACAGAGAGAGACACTGTGTGAGAGAGACAGAGAGACACACACAGAGAGAGACACTGTGTGAGAGAGAGATACAGAGAGACACTGAGAGACACACACAGAGAGACAGAGAGACACACAGAGAGACACACACAGAGACACACTACGTGAGAGAGTCACTATGTGAGACACAGAGACACACACAGAGAGACACAGAGACACACACAGAGAGAGACACTACGTGAGACACACAGAGACACACAGAGACACACAGAGAGAGACACTGTGAGAGAGAGACACACACAGAGACACACTACGTGAGAGAGTCACTATGTGAGACACAGAGACACACACAGAGAGACACAGAGACACACACAGAGAGACACACACAGAGAGACACACACAGAGAGACACACACAGAGAGACACACAGAGAGACACACAGAGAGACACTGTGTGAGAGAGACACACAGAGAGACAGAGAGACACACAGAGACACACAGAGAGACACACACAGAGAGACACACAGAGAGAGACACACACAGAGACACACTGTGAGAGAGAGACACTATGTGAGACACAGAGACACACACAGAGAGACACACACAGAGAGACACAGAGAGACACACAGAGAGACACACAGAGACACACAGAGAGACACACAGAGAGAGAGACACAGAGAGACACACACAGAGAGAGACACTATGTGAGACACAGAGAGACAGAGACACACACAGAGAGAGACACTGTGAGAGAGACACTACGTGAGAGAGACACTGTGAGAGAGACACTACGTGAGAGAGACACTGTGAGAGAGACACTACGTGAGAGAGACACTGTGAGAGACACACACAGAGAGACACACACACAGAGAGAGACAGAGACACACACAGAGAGACAGAGAGACACACAGAGAGACAGAGAGACACACACAGAGAGAGACACTGTGTGTGTAAGAGAGTCACTATGTGAGACACAGAGACACACACAGAGAGACACAGAGAGACACACACACAGAGAGACACACAGAGACACACACAGAGAGAGACACACACACAGAGAGAGACACACAGAGAGACACTATGTGAGACACAGAGACACACACAGAGAGACAGAGACACACACACAGAGAGAGACAGAGACACACACAGAGAGACAGAGACACACACACACAGAGACACACAGAGACACACACAGAGAGACACACAGAGAGAGACACTATGTGAGAGAGACACAGAGAGACACACAGAGAGACACTATGTGAGAGAGACACAGAGAGACACACAGAGAGAGACACTATGTGAGAGAGACACAGAAAGACACAGACACACACAGAGAGACACTGTGTGAGAGAGACACAGAGAGACACACACAGAGAGAGACACTATGTGAGAGAGACACAGAGAGACACACAGAGAGACACTATGTGAGAGAGACACAGAGAGACACTGAGAGAGACACAGAGAGAGACACTATGTGAGAGAGACACAGAGAGACACTGAGAGAGACACAGAGAGAGACACTATGTGAGAGAGACACAGAGAGACACACAGAGAGACACTATGTGAGAGAGACACAGAGAGACACTGAGAGAGACACAGAGAGAGACACTATGTGAGAGAGACACAGAGAGACACACTATGTGAGAGAGACACAGAGAGACACAGAAAGACACAGAGAGACACAGAGAGACACTATGTGAGAGAGACACAGAGAGACACACACAGAGAGAGACACTATGTGAGAGAGACACAGAGAGACACAGAAAGACACAGACACACACAGAGAGAGACACTATGTGAGAGAGACACAGAGAGACACACAGAGAGACACTATGTGAGAGAGACACAGAGAGACACACAGAGAGAGACACTATGTGAGAGAGACACAGAAAGACACAGAGACACACACAGAGAGACACTGTGTGAGAGAGACACAGAGAGACACACACAGAGAGAGACACTATGTGAGACAGACACAGAGAGACACACAGAGAGACACTGTGTGAGAGAGACAGAGAGAGACACACAGAGAGACACTGAGAGACATTGAGAGAGACACTGTGAGAGACACTGAGAGAGACACTGTGAGACACAGAGAGAGACACAGAGAGACACACAGAGACACACTGAGAGACACAGAGAGACACAGAGAGACACACAGAGAGAGACACTACGTGAGAGAGAGACACTGTGAGACACAGAGAGACACACAGAGAGACACTGTGTGAGAGAGACACTGAGAGACACACAGAGAGACACTGTGAGAGAGACACTGTGAGAGAGAGACACTGTGAGACACAGAGAGACACTGAGAGAGACACTGTGAGAGAGACACTGTGAGACACAGAGAGACACTGAGAGAGACACTGTGAGAGAGACACTATGTGAGAGAGACACTGTGAGAGAGACACTGTGAGACACAGAGAGACACTGAGAAAGACACTGTGAGAGAGACACTATGTGAGAGAGACACTGTGAGAGAGAGAGACACTGTGAGACACAGAGAGACACTGACAGAGACACTGTGAGAGAGACACTATGTGAGAGAGACACTGTGAGAGAGAGACACTGTGAGACACAGAGAGACACTGTGAGAGAGACACTATGTGAGAGAGACACAGAGAGACACAGAGAGACACTGAGAGACACTGACAGAGAGACACAGAGAGACACACAGAGAGACACTACGTGAGAGAGACACTACGTGAGAGAGACACTGTGTGAGAGAGACACACAGAGACACACTGAAAGACACAGAGAGAGACACAGAGAGAGACACAGAGAGACACAGAGAGAGACACAGAGAGAGACACAGAGAGACACACAGAGAGACACACACAGAGACACACAGAGACACACAGAGACACACAGAGAGAGACACAGACACACACACAGAGAGACACACAGAGAGACACTACGTGAGAGAGACACTACGTGAGAGAGACACTGTGAGAGAGACACTGTGAGAGAGACACTGTGTGAGAGAGACACACAGAGACACACAGAGAGACACACAGAGAGAGACACAGAGACACACACACAGAGACACACACAGAGAGACACACAGAGAGACACACACAGAGAGACACACACAGAGAGAGACACTATGTGAGAGAGACACTGTGAGAGAGAGACACAGAGAGACACTGTGAGAGAGACACAGAGAGACACACACAGAGACACAGAGACACACAGAGAGACACACACACACACAGAGAGAGACACACACAGAGAGACACACACACAGAGAGACACACACACAGAGAGACACACACAGAGAGACACACACACAGAGAGACACACACAGAGAGACACACACAGAGAGACACACACAGAGAGACATACACACAGAGAGACACACACAGAGACACACACACAGAGACACACACAGAGAGACACTGTGTGAGAGAGAGATACAGAGAGACACTGAGAGACACACACAGAGATACAGAGAGACACACTGTGAGACACACACACAGAGACACAGAGACACACACAGAGAGACACTGTGTGTGAGAGAGTCACTATGTGAGACACAGAGAGACACACACACAGAGACACACACACAGAGACACACACACAGAGAGACACACAGAGAGACACACACAGAGAGACACACACACACAGAGACACAGAGACACACACAGAGAGAGACACTGTGAGAGAGTCACTATGTGAGACACAGAGAGACACACACAGAGAGACACACACACACAGAGAGACACACACACAGAGAGAGACACAGAGAGACACTGTGAGAGAGAGACACTATGTGAGACACAGAGACACACACACAGAGAGAGACAGAGACACACACACAGAGAGACACTGTGAGAGAGAGACACACTGTGTGTGTGAGAGAGTCCCCCTCCCCCCTCCCCCCTCCACCTTCACCAGCGATGATGCCGTTGCTGGCTAGCCCCATGATGGCGGTGAGGCCTACGCTGAAGATGGCCGCCTGTCCAAAGTTGAGCGCGGCGAGGGAGGTGGTGGTGTGTAGTGACGCTGTCTCATAGCGCCCCAACACGGCATCATAGCGCTCAGACTCATAGCGCTCGTTGTTAAAGTACTGTGGGAGAGACACAGACAGTGAGACACAGACACAGAGGCAGTGAGACAGAGAGACAGAGAGACAGAGAGACAGAGAGGGAGGTGGTGGTGTGTAGTGACGCTGTCTCATAGCGCCCCAACACGGCATCATAGCGCTCAGACTCATAGCGCTCGTTGTTAAAGTACTGTGGGAGAGACACAGAGACACAGACACAGAGAGACAGTGAGACAGAGAGACAGAGAGACAGAGAGACAGAGAGACAGAGACACAGAGAGACAGAGAGGGAGGTGGTGGTGTGTAGTGACGCTGTCTCATAGCGCCCCAACACGGCATCATAGCGCTCAGACTCATAGCGCTCGTTGTTAAAGTACTGGGGGAGAGACACAGAGACACAGACACAGAGACAGTGAGACAGTGAGACAGAGACACAGAGAGACACAGAGACACAGACAGTGAGACAGAGAGACAGAGAGACAGAGACACAGAGAGGGAGGTGGTGGTGTGTAGTGACGCTGTCTCATAGCGCCCCAACACGGCATCATAGCGCTCAGACTCATAGCGCTCGTTGTTAAAGTACTGGGGGAGAGACACAGAGACACAGAGACAGTGAGACAGACACAGTGAGACAGAGACACAGAGACACAGAGAGACAGAGAGGGAGGTGGTGGTGTGTAGTGACGCTGTCTCATAGCGCCCCAACACGGCATCATAGCGCTCAGACTCATAGCGCTCGTTGTTAAAGTACTGTGGGAGAGACACAGACAGTGAGACAGAGAGACAGAGGCAGTGAGACAGAGAGACAGAGAGACACAGAGACAGAGAGGGAGATGGTGGTGTGTAGTGACGCTGTCTCATAGCGCCCCAACACGGCATCATAGCGCTCAGACTCATAGCGCTCGTTGTTAAAGTACTGTGGGAGAGACACAGACAGTGAGACAGAGAGACAGAGGCAGTGAGACAGAGAGACAGAGAGACACAGAGACAGAGAGGGAGATGGTGGTGTGTAGTGACGCTGTCTCATAGCGCCCCAACACGGCATCATAGCGCTCAGACTCATAGCGCTCGTTGTTAAAGTACTGTGGGAGAGACACAGACAGTGAGACAGAGAGACAGAGGCAGTGAGACAGTGAGACAGAGAGACAGAGAGACAGAGAGGGAGGTGGTGGTGTGTAGTGACGCTGTCTCATAGCGCCCCAACACGGCATCATAGCGCTCAGACTCATAGCGCTCGTTGTTAAAGTACTGGGGGAGAGACACAGAGACACAGAGACAGTGAGACAGACACAGTGAGACAGAGACACAGAGACACAGAGAGACAGAGACACAGAGAGACAGAGAGACAGAGAGGGAGGTGGTGGTGTGTAGTGACGCTGTCTCATAGCGCCCCAACACGGCATCATAGCGCTCAGACTCATAGCGCTCGTTGTTAAAGTACTGGGGGAGAGACACAGAGACACAGACACAGAGACAGTGAGACAGAGACACAGAGACACAGAGAGACACAGAGACACAGAGAGACAGAGAGGGAGGTGGTGGTGTGTAGTGACGCTGTCTCATAGCGCCCCAACACGGCATCATAGCGCTCAGACTCATAGCGCTCGTTGTTAAAGTACTGGGGGAGAGACACAGACAGTGAGACACACAGACAGTGAGACAGAGAGACAGAGAGACAGAGAGACAGAGAGGGAGGTGGTGGTGTGTAGTGACGCTGTCTCATAGCGCCCCAACACGGCATCATAGCGCTCAGACTCATAGCACTCGTTGTTAAAGTACTGGGGGAGAGACACAGACACAGAGACAGTGAGACAGTGAGACAGAGAGACAGAGAGACAGAGAGGGAGGTGGTGGTGTGTAGTGACGCTGTCTCATAGCGCCCCAACACGGCATCATAGCGCTCAGACTCATAGCACTCGTTGTTAAAGTACTGGGGGAGAGACACAGAGACACAGAGACAGTGAGACAGTGAGACACAGTGAGACAGAGACAGAGAGACAGTGAGACACAGAGAGACAGAGAGACAGAGAGACAGAGAGGGAGGTGGTGGTGTGTAGTGACGCTGTCTCATAGCGCCCCAACACGGCATCATAGCGCTCAGACTCATAGCGCTCGTTGTTAAAGTACTGGGGGAGAGACACAGAGACACAGAGACAGTGAGACAGTGAGACACAGACAGTGAGACAGAGAGACAGTGAGACAGAGAGACAGAGGGAGGTGGTGGTGTGTAGTGACGCTGTCTCATAGCGCCCCAACACGGCATCATAGCGCTCAGACTCATAGCGCTCGTTGTTAAAGTACTGGGGGAGAGACACAGAGACAGAGAGACAGAGACACAGAGACAGAGAGACACAGAGACACAGAGACAGAGACACAGAGACACAGACAGTGAGACAGTGAGACAGTGAGACAGAGAGACAGAGACACAGAGAGACACAGAGACACAGAGAGACAGAGAGGGAGGTGGTGGTGTGTAGTGACGCTGTCTCATAGCGCCCCAACACGGCATCATAGCGCTCAGACTCATAGCGCTCGTTGTTAAAGTACTGGGGGAGAGACACAGAGACAGAGACACAGAGACAGAGACATAGAGACAGAGAGACAGAGAGACAGAGAGACAGTGAGACAGTGAGACAGTGAGACAGTGAGACAGAGACACAGAGACACAGAGACAGTGAGACAGTGAGACACACAGAGAGACAGAGACACAGAGACAGAGACACAGTGAGACAGAGAGACAGTGAGACACAGAGACACAGAGACACAGAGACAGAGAGACAGTGAGACACAGAGACACAGAGACAGTGAGACAGAGAGACAGTGAGACACAGAGACAGAGACAGTGAGACACAGAGATACAGTGAGACACAGTGACACAGAGACACAGAGACACAGTGAGACACAGTGAGACACAGTGAGACACAGAGACAGTGAGACAGTGAGACAGTGTGACAGAGACACAGAGATAGTGAGACACAGAGACAGTGAGACAGTGAGACAGAGAGACAGTGAGACAGTGAGACAGTGAGACACAGAGACAGAGAGACAGGCACAGACACAGAGACAGTGAGACACAGACACAGTGAGACACAGAGAGACAGTGAGACACAGAGACACAGAGACACAGAGACAGTGAGACAGAGACACAGTGAGACACAGAGACAGTGAGACAGAGAGACAGACACAGAGAGACAGTGAGACAGAGAGACAGTGAGACACAGAGAGACAGAGAGACAGACAGTGAGACAGAGACACAGAGACACAGAGACACAGAGACAGTGAGACATAGAGAGACAGAGAGACAGAGAGACAGAGAGACACAGAGACACAGAGACAGTGAGACAGTGAGACAGTGACACAGAGACACAGAGACACAGAGACAGTGACACAGAGACACAGAGACATAGTGAGACAGTGAGACACAGAGAGACACAGAGACACAGTGAGACAGTGAGACAGTGAGACACAGAGACAGAGACACAGAGACAGTGAGATAGAGACACAGCGACAGTGAGACACAGTGACACAGAGACAGAGACAGTGAGACAGTGAGACAGTGAGACACAGAGGGACACAGAGACAGTGAGACAGAAACACAGAGACAGTGAGACACAGACACAGTGACAGTGAGACAGTGAGACACAGAGACAGTGAGACAGTGAGACACACAGAGACACAGAGAGACACAGAGACACAGAGACACAGAGACACAGAGACAGTGAGACACAGAGACAGATAGACACAGAGACAGTGAGACACAGAGAGACAGAGAGACAGAGAGGGAGGTGGTGGTGTGTAGTGACGCTGTCTCATAGCGCCCCAACACGGCATCATAGCGCTCAGACTCATAGCACTCGTTGTTAAAGTACTGGGGGAGAGACACAGAGAGACAGACAGTGAGACAGTGAGACAGAGAGACAGTGAGACACAGAGACAGAGAGACAGAGAGACAGAGACAGAGAGACAGTGAGACAGTGAGACAGAGACACAAGACAGTGAGACAGTGAGACACACAGAGAGCAGAGACACAGTGAGACAGAGAGACAGTGAGACACATGAGACACAGAGACAGAGAGACAGAGAGACAGTGAGACACAGAGACACCGAGACAGTGAGACAGAGAGACAGTGAGGACACAGAGACAGTGAGACACAGAGACAGTGAGACACAGTGACTACAGAGACACAGTGAGACACAGTGAGTACACAGAGACAGTGAGACAGTGAGACAGAAGACACAGAGATAGTGAGACACCGAGACAGTGAGACAGAGAGACAGAGACAGTGAGACAGTGAGACAGTGAGACAGAGAGACACAGAGACACAGAGACAGAGAGACAGGCACAGACACAGAGACAGTGAGACACAGAGAGACACAGAGACACAGAGAGACAGAGAGACAGAGAGACAGAGAGGGAGGTGGTGGTGTGTAGTGACGCTGTCTCATAGCGCCCCAACACGGCATCATAGCGCTCAGACTCATAGCGCTCGTTGTTAAAGTACTGGGGGAGAGACACAGACAGTGAGACAGTGAGACAGTGAGACAGACACAGAGAGACAGAGAGACACAGAGAGACAGAGAGACAGAGAGACACAGAGACACAGAGACAGTGAGACAGTGACACAGAGACACAGAGACACAGAGACAGTGACACAGAGACACAGTGAGACAGTGAGACACAGAGACAGAGAGACACAGAGACACAGTGAGACAGTGAGACACAGAGACAGAGACACAGAGACAGTGAGATAGAGACACAGCGACAGTGAGACAGTGAGACAGTGAGACACAGAGGGACACAGAGACAGTGAGACAGAAACACAGAGACAGTGAGACAGTGAGACACACAGAGACACAGAGAGACACAGAGACACAGAGACACAGAGACACAGAGACAGTGACACAGTGACACAGAGACAGTGAGACACAGAGAGACACAGAGAGACAGAGAGACAGAGAGACAGAGAGACAGAGAGGGAGGTGGTGGTGTGTAGTGACGCTGTCTCATAGCGCCCCAACACGGCATCATAGCGCTCAGACTCATAGCGCTCGTTGTTAAAGTACTGGGGGAGAGACACAGACACAGAGACAGTGAGACAGAGAGACAGTGAGACACAGACAGTGAGACAGAGAGACAGTGAGACAGAGAGACAGAGAGGGAGGTGGTGGTGTGTAGTGACGCTGTCTCATAGCGCCCCAACACGGCATCATAGCGCTCAGACTCATAGCGCTCGTTGTTAAAGTACTGGGGGAGAGACACAGAGACAGAGAGACAGAGACACAGAGACAGAGAGACACAGAGACACAGAGACAGAGACACAGAGACACAGACAGTGAGACAGTGAGACAGTGAGACAGAGAGACAGAGACACAGAGAGACACAGAGACACAGAGAGACAGAGAGGGAGGTGGTGGTGTGTAGTGACGCTGTCTCATAGCGCCCCAACACGGCATCATAGCGCTCAGACTCATAGCGCTCGTTGTTGAAGTACTGGGGGAGAGACACAGAGACAGAGACACAGAGACAGAGAGACAGAGAGACAGAGAGACAGAGAGACAGAGACACAGAGACAGTGAGACAGTGAGACACACAGAGAGACAGAGACACAGAGACAGAGACACAGTGAGACAGAGAGACAGTGAGACACAGAGACACAGAGACAGAGAGACAGTGAGACACAGAGACACAGAGACAGTGAGACAGAGAGACAGTGAGACACAGAGACAGAGACAGTGAGACACAGAGATACAGTGAGACACAGTGACACAGAGACACAGTGAGACACAGTGAGACACAGAGACAGTGAGACAGTGAGACAGTGAGACAGAGACACAGAGAGAGTGAGACACAGAGACAGTGAGACAGTGAGACAGAGAGACAGAGAGACAGTGAGACAGTGAGACAGTGGAGACAAGAGACAGAGAGACAGGCACAGACACAGAGACAGTGAGACACAGAGTAACACAGTGAGACACAGAGAGACAGTGAGACACAGAGACACAGAGACAGTGAGACAGAGACACAGTGAGACACAGAGACAGTGAGACAGAGAGACAGACACAGAGAGACAGTGAGACAGAGAGACAGTGAGACACAGAGAGACAGAGAGACAGACAGTGAGACAGAGACACAGAGACACAGAGACACAGAGACAGTGAGACATAGAGAGACAGAGAGACAGAGAGACAGAGAGACACAGAGACACAGAGACAGTGAGACAGTGAGACAGTGACACAGAGACACAGAGACACAGAGACAGTGACACAGAGACACAGAGACATAGTGAGACAGTGAGACACAGAGAGACACAGAGACACAGTGAGACAGTGAGACAGTGAGACACAGAGACAGAGACACAGAGACAGTGAGATAGAGACACAGCGACAGTGAGACACAGTGACACAGAGACAGTGAGACAGTGAGACAGTGAGACAGTGAGACACAGAGGGACACAGAGACAGTGAGACAGAAACACAGAGACAGTGAGACACAGACACAGTGACAGTGAGACAGTGAGACACAGAGACAGTGAGACAGTGAGACACACAGAGACACAGAGAGACACAGAGACACAGAGACACAGAGACAGTGAGACACAGAGACAGATAGACACAGAGACACAGTGAGACACAGAGAGACAGAGAGACAGAGAGACAGAGAGGGAGGTGGTGGTGTGTAGTGACGCTGTCTCATAGCGCCCCAACACGGCATCATAGCGCTCAGACTCATAGCACTCGTTGTTAAAGTACTGGGGGAGAGACACAGAGAGACAGACAGTGAGACAGTGAGACAGAGAGACAGTGAGACACAGAGACAGAGAGACAGAGAGACAGAGACAGAGAGACAGTGAGACAGTGAGACAGAGACACAGAGACAGTGAGACAGTGAGACACACAGAGAGACAGAGACACAGTGAGACAGAGAGACAGTGAGACACAGAGACACAGAGACAGAGAGACAGAGAGACAGTGAGACACAGAGACACCGAGACAGTGAGACAGAGAGACAGTGAGACACAGAGACAGTGAGACACAGAGACACAGTGAGACACAGTGAGACACAGAGACAGTGAGACAGTGAGACAGAGACACAGAGATAGTGAGACACAGAGACAGTGAGACAGAGACACAGAGACAGTGAGACAGTGAGACAGTGAGACAGAGAGACACAGAGACACAGAGACAGAGAGACAGGCACAGACACAGAGACAGTGAGACACAGAGAGACACAGAGACACAGAGAGACAGAGAGACAGAGAGACAGAGAGGGAGGTGGTGGTGTGTAGTGACGCTGTCTCATAGCGCCCCAACACGGCATCATAGCGCTCAGACTCATAGCGCTCGTTGTTAAAGTACTGGGGGAGAGACACAGAGAGACACAGACAGTGAGACAGTGAGATAGAGACATAGAGACACAGAGACAGTGAGAGACAGTGAGAGACAGACAGTGAGAGACAGACAGTGAGAGACAGAGAGAGACAGAGATACATAGACAGTGAGACACAGAGACAGTGAGACAGTGAGACAGTGAGACACAGAGACAGAGACACAGAGACACAGGGGGACAGAGAGACACAGAGAGACAGAGACACAGACACACAGAGACACAGAGACAGTGAGACAGTGAGACAGAGACACAGAGACACAGACAGTGAGACACAGGGAGACAGAGACAGAGACACAGAGACAGTGAGACACAGAGACAGAGAGACAGGCACAGACACAGAGACAGTGAGACACAGAGAGACAGAGACAGTGAGACAGAGAGAGAGGGAGGTGGTGGTGTGTAGTGACGCTGTCTCATAGCGCCCCAACACGGCATCATAGCGCTCAGACTCATAGCGCTCGTTGTTAAAGTACTGGGGGAGAGACACAGAGACAGAGAGACAGTGAGACACAGAGACACAGAGACACAGAGACAGAGAGACAGTGAGACAGAGACAGTGAGAGACACAGAGACAGTGAGAGACACAGAGACAGTGAGATAGAGACACACAGAGACACAGAGAGACAGAGAGGGAGGTGGTGGTGTGTAGTGACGCTGTCTCATAGCGCCCCAACACAGCATCATAGCGCTCAGACTCATAGCACTCGTTGTTAAAGTACTGGGGGAGAGACAGAGAGACAGTGAGACACGTGAGACAGTGAGACAGAGAGACAGAGAGACAGAGACACAGAGACAGTGAGACATTGAGACAGTGAGACAGTGAGACACAGAGACAGTGAGACACAGAGACACAGAGACAGAGACAGTGAGACAGTGAGACACAGAGACAGTGAGACAGAGACGGACAGTGAGTCAGTGAGACAGTGAGACACAGAGACAAGTGAGACAGAGACAGTGAGTCAGTGAGACAGTGAGACACAGAGACAGTGAGACACAGAGACACAGAGACAGTGAGACACAGAGACAGTGAGACAGAGACAGTGAGACAGTGAGACAGTGAGACACAGAGACAGGGAGACACAGAGACACAGAGACAGTGAGACCAGAGAGACACAGAGAGACACAGAGAGACACACAGAGACACCACAGACACAGAGAGACACACAGAGGACACACAGAGACAGTGAGACACAGAGACAGTGAGACACAGAGACAGAGAGAGAGACAGAGCTGGAGACAGAGGTAAACAGACAGAGAGAGACAGAGAGAGACAGACAGAGACGGAGAGAGCTGGAGAGAGACAGCGAGATAGAGCTGGAGACAGAGAGACAGAGAGACAGAGCTGGAGACAGAGGTAGAGAGACAGAGAGAGAGACAGAGATAGAGAGACAGAGGTAGAGAGACAGAGGTAGAGAGACAGAGAGAGAGACAGAGAGAGAGACAGAGAGAGAGACACAGAGAGAGACAGAGCTGGAGACAGAGGTAGAGAGACAGAGAGAGACAGAGAGAGCTGGAGACAGGGGGTAGAGAGACAGAGAGAGACAGGGAGAGAGACAGAGAGACAAGAGAGACAGAGCTGGAGACAGAGAGAGACAGACAGGAAGGTGGAGATAGAGAGACAGAGAGACAGAGACAGAGAGAGACAGACAGACAGGAAGGTGGAGATAGAGAGACAGAGAGAGACAGAGGTAGACAGACAGAGAGAGACAGAGAGACAGGTAGAGAGAGAGACAGAGAGAGAGAGACAGACAGGAAGGTGGAGATAGAGAGACAGAGAGGACAGAGACAGAGAGAGACAGACAGACAGGTAGAGACAGAGAGACAAGAGGTAGACAGAGAGAGAGACAGGAAGGTGGAGATAGAGAGACAGGTAGAGACAGAGACAGAGAGAGACAGAGAGACAGAGGAATGTGGAGTGGTCACCACCTGACTGTTTCGTAGTTGAGATAGAGAGGACAGAGACAGACAGAGAGAGAGACAGAGACAGAGAGAGAGAGACAGGTAGACAGACAGAGAGACAGAGAGAGACAGGTAGACAGACAGACAGGTACCCAGACAGAGGAACGTGGAGTGGTCACCTTGATTGTCTCGTAGTTGAGGAGGGAGTCAGACAGACAGGTAGACAGGTAGACAGACAGGCACAGAGACAGGTAGACAGACAGACAGACAGGTACCCAGACAGAGGAACGTGGAGTGGTCACCTTCACTGTCTCGTAGTTGAGGAGGGAGTCAGAGAGACAGGTAGACAGACAGAGAGAGACAGGTAGACAGTCAGGTAGACAGGTAGACAGAGAGACAGGTAGACAGACAGACAGGTACCAGACAGAGGAACGTGGAGTGGTCACCTTCACTGTCTCGTAGTTGAGGAGGGAGTCAGACAGACAGGTACTCAGACAGAGGAACGTGGAGTGGTCACCTTCACTGTCTCGTAGTTGAGGAGGGAGTCAGACAGACAGGTACTCAGACAGAGGAACGTGGAGTGGTCACCACCTTCACTGTTTCGTAGTTGAGGAGGGAGTCAGAGACACAGAGACAGGTAGACAGGTAGAGACACAGAGACAGGTAGAGACACAGAGACAGTCAGAGACCCAGACAGAGGAACGTGGAGTGGTCACCTTCACTGTCTCGTAGTTGAGGAGGGAGTCAGACAGACAGGTCCCCAGACAGAGGAACGTGGAGTGGTCACCTTCACTGTCTCGTAGTTGAGGAGGGAGTCAGACAGACAGGTAGAGACACAGAGACAGTCAGGTAGACACAGACAGACAGGTACTCAGACAGAGGAATGTGGAGTGGTCACCTTCACTGTCTCGTAGTTGAGGAGGGAGTCAGACAGACAGGTACCAGACAGAGGAACGTGGAGTGGTCACCTTCACTGTCTCGTAGTTGAGGAGGGAGTCAGACAGACAGGTACTCAGACAGAGGAACGTGGAGTGGTCACCTTCACTGTTTCGTAGTTGAGGAGGGAGTCAGACAGACAGGTACTCAGACAGAGGAACGTGGAGTGGTCACCTTCACTGTCTCGTAGTTGAGGAGGGAGTCAGACAGACAGGTACTCAGACAGAGGAACGTGGAGTGGTCACCTTCACTGTCTCGTAGTTGAGGAGGGAGTCAGACAGACAGGTACTCAGACAGAGGAACGTGGAGTGGTCACCACCTTCACTGTCTCGTAGTTGAGGAGGGAGTCAGACAGACAGGTACTCAGACAGAGGAACGTGGAGTGGTCACCACCTTCACTGTCTCGTAGTTGAGGAGGGAGTCAGACAGACAGGTACTCAGACAGAGGAACGTGGAGTGGTCACCTTCACTGTCTCGTAGTTGAGGAGGGAGTCAGAGAGACAGGTAGAGACACAGAGACAGTCAGGTACTCAGACAGAGGAACGTGGAGTGGTCACCTTCACTGTCTCGTAGTTGAGGAGGGAGTCAGACAGACAGGTACTCAGACAGAGGAACGTGGAGTGGTCACCTTCACTGTCTCGTAGTTGAGGAGGGAGTCAGAGACACAGAGACAGACACAGGTAGAGACAGGTGGACAGACAGGTACTCAGACAGAGGAACGTGGAGTGGTCACCACCTTCACTGTCTCGTAGTTGAGGAGGGAGTCAGACAGACAGGTACTCAGACAGAGGAACGTGGAGTGGTCACCTTCACTGTCTCGTAGTTGAGGAGGGAGTCAGAGACACAGACAGACAGGTAGACAGACAGGTACTCAGACAGAGGAACGTGGAGTGGTCACCTTCACTGTCTCGTAGTTGAGGAGGGAGTCAGACAGACAGGTACTCAGACAGAGGAACGTGGAGTGGTCACCTTCACTGTCTCGTAGTTGAGGAGGGAGTCAGAGACACAGACAGACAGGTAGAGACAGGTGGACAGACAGGTACTCAGACAGAGGAACGTGGAGTGGTCACCTTCACTGTCTCGTAGTTGAGGAGGGAGTCAGACAGACAGGTACTCAGACAGAGGAACGTGGAGTGGTCACCTTCACTGTTTCGTAGTTGAGGAGGGAGTCAGAGACACAGACAGACAGGTAGAGACAGGTGGACAGACAGGTACTCAGACAGAGGAACGTGGAGTGGTCACCTTCACTGTCTCGTAGTTGAGGAGGGAGTCAGACAGACAGGTACTCAGACAGAGGAACGTGGAGTGGTCACCTTCACTGTCTCGTAGTTGAGGAGGGAGTCAGAGACACAGACAGACAGGTAGAGACAGGTGGACAGACAGGTACTCAGACAGAGGAACGTGGAGTGGGTCACCTTCACTGTCTCGTAGTTGAGGAGGGAGTCAGACAGACAGGTACTCAGACAGAGGAACGTGGAGTGGTCACCTTCACTGTCTCGTAGTTGAGGAGGGAGTCAGAGACACAGACAGACAGGTAGAGACAGGTGGACAGACAGGTACTCAGACAGAGGAACGTGGAGTGGTCACCTTCACTGTCTCGTAGTTGAGGAGGGAGTCCACCGCTCGTTTTCCAGCTTCGTTGTCAGCTTTGTTCATCTCCACTCGGAAACGCGTCCTGGGGGAGGGGGGGTCACGGGGGGGTCACGGAGGGGTCATGGGGGGGTCACGGGGGGGGGGTCACTGGGGGGTCACGAGTCTCTGACTGAGTGAGTGTGTGATTGAGTGAGTCTGTGGAGTGAGTCTGTGAGTGAGTCTCTGAGTGAGTCTGTGAGTGAGTCTGTGAGTGAGTGTGAGTGAGTCTCTGAGTGAGTCTCTGAGTGAGTCTCTGAGTGAGTGAGTCTGTGAGTGAGTCTCTGACTGAGTGAGTCTGTGACTGAGTGAGTCTCTGAGTGAGTCTCTGGCTGATTGAGTCTCTGGCTGAGTGAGTCTCTGACTGAGTGAGTCTGTGAGTGAGTCTGTGACTGAGTGAGTCTCTGAGTGAGTTTCTGACTGAGCCTGACTGAGTCTGAGTGAGTGAGTCTGAGTGAGTGAGTCTGAAGTGAGCGAGTCTCTGAGTGAGTCTCTGACTGAGTCTCTGAGTCTCTGAGTGAGTCTCTGAGTGAGTGAGTCTCTGAGTGAGTCTCTGAGTGAGTCTCTGAGTGAGTCTCTGAGTGAGTCTCTGACTGAGTCTCTGAGGGAGTCTCTGAGGGAGTCTCTGAGGGAGTCTCTGAGGGAGTCTCTGAGGGAGTCTCTGAGTGAGTCTCTGACTAAGTCTGTGAGTGAGTCTGTGAGTGAGTCTCTGACTGAGTGAGTCTCTGACTGAGTCTCTGACTGAGTCTCTGAGTGAGTCTCTGAGTGAGTCTCTGAGTGAGTCTCTGAGTGAGTCTCTGACTGAGTGAGTCTCTGACTGAGTGTCTGAGTGAGTCTCAGAGTGAGTCTCAGAGTGAGTGAGTCTCTGAGTGAGTCTCTGAGCGAGTCTCTGAGCGAGTCTCTGAGTGAGTCTCTGAGTGAGTCTCTGAGTGAGTGAGTCTCTGAGTGAGTCTCTGAGTGAGTCTCTGACTGAGTGAGTCTGTGAGTGAGTCTCTGACTGAGTCTGTGAGTGAGTCTCTGAGTGAGTCTCTGACTGAGTCTCTGATTGAGTCTCTGACTAAGTCTCTGAGTGAGTCTCTGAGTGAGTCTCTGAGTGAGTCTCTGACTGAGTGAGTCTGTGAGTGAGTCTCTGACTGAGTCTCTGACTGAGTCTCTGACTGAGTCTCTGACTGAGTCTGTGAGTGAGTCTCTGACTGAGTCTCTGACTGAGTCTGTGAGTGAGTCTGTGAGTGAGTCTCTGACTGAGTGAGTCTGTGACTGAGTGAGTCTGTGACTGAGTGAGTCTGTGAGTGAGTCTCTGACTGAGTCTCTGAGTGAGTCTCTGACTAAGTCTCTGACTGAGTCTCTGAGTGAGTCTCTGAGTGAGTCTCTGAGTGAGTCTCTGACTGAGTCTCTGAGTGAGTCTCTGAGTGAGTCTCTGAGTGAGTCTCTGACTGAGTGAGTCTGTGAGTGAGTCTCTGAGTGAGTCTCTGAGTGAGTCTCTGACCGAGTCTCTGACTGAGTCTCTAACTAAGTCTCTGAGTGAGTCTCTGAGTGAGTCTGTGAGTGAGTCTGTGAGTAAGTCTGTGAGTCTGTGAGTGAGTCTCTGAGTGAGTCTGTTAGTGAGTCTCTGAGTGAGTCTCTGAGTGAGTCTCTGACTGAGTGAGTCTCTGAGTGAGTCTCTGAGTGAGTCTCTGAGTGAGTCTCTGAGTGAGTCTCTGAGTGAGTCTCTGAGTGAGTCTGTGAGTATCTGAGTGAGTCTGTGAGTGAGTCTGTGAGTGAGTCTCTGACTGAGTCTCTGACTAAGTCTGTGAGTGAGTCTCTGACTGAGTGAGTCTGTGAGTGAGTCTCTGAGTGAGTCTGTGAGTGAGTCTCTGAGTGAGTCTCTGAGTGAGTCTCTGAGTGAGTCTCTGAGTGAGTCTCTGACTGAGTCTCTGACTGAGTCTCTGACTGAGTCTCTGACTGAGTCTCTGACCGAGTGAGTCTGTGAGTGAGTCTGTGAGTGAGTCTGTGAGTGAGTCTGTGAGTGAGTCTGTGAGTGAGACTCTGAGTGAGTCTCTGAGTGAGTCTCTGACTGAGTGAGTCTGTGAGTGAGACTCTGAGTGAGTCTCTGAGTGAGTCTCTGACTGAGTCTCTGACCGATTCTGACTGAGTCTCTGACTGAGTCTGTGAGTGAGTCTGAGTGAGTCTCTGAGTGAGTCTCTGAGTGAGTCTGTGAGTGAGTCTTTGACTGACTGAGTCTCTGACTGAGTCTCTGAGTGAGTCTCTGAGTGAGTCTCTGAGTGAGTCTCTGAGCAAGTCTGTGAGTGAGTCTCTGAGTGAGTATGTGAGTGAGTCTGTGAGTGAGTCTGTGAGTGAGTCTGTGAGTGAGTCTGTGAGTGAGTCTCTGAGCGAGTCTCTGAGCGAGTCTCTGACTGAGTCTCTGACTGAGTGAGTCTGTGAGTGAGTCTCTGACTGAGTCTCTGACTGAGTCTCTGACTGAGTCTCTGACTGAGTCTGTGAGTGAGTCTCTGACTGAGTCTCTGACTGAGTCTGTGAGTGAGTCTGTGAGTGAGTCTCTGACTGAGTGAGTCTGTGACTGAGTGAGTCTGTGACTGAGTGAGTCTGTGAGTGAGTCTCTGACTGAGTCTCTGAGTGAGTCTCTGACTAAGTCTCTGACTGAGTCTCTGAGTGAGTCTCTGAGTGAGTCTCTGACTGAGTCTCTGAGTGAGTCTCTGAGTGAGTCTCTGAGTGAGTCTCTGACTGAGTGAGTCTGTGAGTGAGTCTCTGAGTGAGTCTCTGAGTGAGTCTCTGACCGAGTCTCTGACTGAGTCTCTAACTAAGTCTCTGAGTGAGTCTCTGAGTGAGTCTGTGAGTGAGTCTGTGAGTAAGTCTGTGAGTCTGTGAGTAAGTCTCTGAGTGAGTCTGTTAGTGAGTCTCTGAGTGAGTCTCTGAGTGAGTCTCTGACTGAGTGAGTCTCTGAGTGAGTCTCTGAGTGAGTCTCTGAGTGAGTCTCTGAGTGAGTCTCTGAGTGAGTCTCTGAGTGAGTCTCTGAGTGAGTCTCTGACTGAGTCTCTGACTGA
This sequence comes from Petromyzon marinus, assembly GCF_010993605.1. Lineage (NCBI taxonomy): Eukaryota > Metazoa > Chordata > Hyperoartia > Petromyzontiformes > Petromyzontidae > Petromyzon > Petromyzon marinus. The sequence continues at coordinate 74,285 of NW_022639138.1, read as the reverse complement.
GTCTCTGACTGAGTCTCTGACTGAGTCTCTGACCGAGTGAGTCTGTGAGTGAGTCTGTGAGTGAGTCTGTGAGTGAGTCTGTGAGTGAGTCTGTGAGTGAGACTCTGAGTGAGTCTCTGAGTGAGTCTCTGACTGAGTGAGTCTGTGAGTGAGACTCTGAGTGAGTCTCTGAGTGAGTCTCTGACTGAGTCTCTGACCGATTCTGACTGAGTCTCTGACTGAGTCTGTGAGTGAGTCTGAGTGAGTCTCTGAGTGAGTCTCTGAGTGAGTCTGTGAGTGAGTCTTTGACTGACTGAGTCTCTGACTGAGTCTCTGAGTGAGTCTCTGAGTGAGTCTCTGAGTGAGTCTCTGAGCAAGTCTGTGAGTGAGTCTCTGAGTGAGTATGTGAGTGAGTCTGTGAGTGAGTCTGTGAGTGAGTCTGTGAGTGAGTCTCTGAGCGAGTCTCTGAGCGAGTCTCTGACTGAGTCTCTGACTGAGTGAGTCTGTGAGTGAGTCTCTGAGTGAGCCTCTGAGTGAGTCTCTGAGTGAGTCTCTGACTGAGTCTGTGAGTGAGTCTCTGATTGAGTCTCTGATTGAGTCTCTGACTGAGTCTCTGAGTGAGTCTCTGAGTGAGTCTCTGACTGAGTGAGTCTGTGAGTGAGTCTCTGAGTGAGTCTCTGAATGAGTCTGTGAGTGAGTCTGTGAGTGAGTCTCTGACTAAGTCTCTGAGTGAGTCTCTGAGGGAGTCTCTGACTAAGTCTCTGAGTGAGTCTCTGACTAAGTCTCTGAGTGAGTCTCTGACTGAGTCTCTGAGTGAGTCTGTGAGTGAGTCTGTGAGTGAGTCTCTGACTGAGTCTCTGACTGAGTCTCTGACTGAGTCTCTGAGTGAGTCTCTGAGTGAGTCTCTGAGTGAGTCTCTGACTAAGTCTCTGAGTGAGTCTCTGAGTGAGTCTCTGAGTGAGTCTCTGAGTGAGTCTCTGAGTGAGTCTCTGAGTGAGTCTCTGAGTGAGTCTCTGAGTGAGTCTCTGAGTGAGTCTCTGAGTGAGTCTGTGAGTGAGTCTCTGACTAAGTCTGAGTGAGTCTGTGAGTGAGTCTCTGAGTGAGTCTGTGAGTGAGTCTTTGACTGAGTGAGTCTCTGAGTGAGTCTCTGAGTGAGTCTCTGACTAAGTCTCTGAGTGAGTCTCTGACTGAGTCTCTGAGTGAGTCTCTGAGTGAGTCTCTGACTGAGTGAGTCTCTGAGTGAGTCTCTGAGTGAGTCTCTGACTAAGTCTCTGAGTGAGTCTCTGAGTGAGTCTCTGAGTGAGTCTCTGAGTGAGTCTCTGAGTGAGTCTCTGAGTGAGTCTGTGAGTGAGTCTCTGAGTGAGTCTCTGAGTGAGTCTCTGAGTGAGTCTCTGAGTGAGTCTCTGACTAAGTCTCTGAGTGAGTCTCTGAGTGAGTCTGTGAGTGAGTCTCTGACTAAGTCTGTGTGAGTCTGTGAGTGAGTCTTACCTCCACTGAGTCACTCCCACCGTGAACGCCGTGTAGGCTGCCAGCGTTCCCATGGCAACGAGAGAGAACTCCAGGCCGCACTTGTAGTACTGGCAAAGACAAAGGCACCCCGGGTAGCTCGAGCTCACTGTTGGGACAAGTGCTGGGAGCATTGATGAGACAAAGGCGAAAATTTGGGTGAGTGGGTGGGTGAGTGAGTGGGTGGGTGAGTGGGTGGTTGAGTGAGTGAGTGGGTGGGTGAGTGGGTGGGTGAGTTAGTGAGTGGGTGAGTGAGTGGGTGAGTGGGTGAGTGGGTGAGTGAGTGGGTGAGTGGGTGGGTGTTTGAGTGAGTGGGTGAGTGAGTGGGTGAGTGGGTGGGTGGTTGAGTGAGTGGGTGAGCGAGTGGGTGAGTGAGTGAGTGGGTGAGTGGGTGAGTGAATGGGTGAGTGAGTGAGTGAGTGGGTGGGTGGGTGAGTGGGTGGGTGAGTGAGTGGGTGGGTGGTTGAGTGAGTGAGTGGGTGGGTGAGTGACTGACTGAGTGACTGGGTGAGTGACTGAGTGAGTGAGTGGGTGAGTGAGTGGGTGAGTGAGTGGGTGGGTGGTTGAGTGAGTGAGTGGGTGGGTGAGTGACTGACTGAGTGACTGGGTGAGTGACTGAGTGAGTGAGTGGGTGAGTGGTTGAGTGAGTTAGTGAGTGAGTGAGTGACTGACTGACTGAGTGACTGGGTGGGTGGGTGGTTGAGTGAGTGGGTGAGTGAGTGAGTGAGTGGGTGGGTGGTTGAGTGAGTTAGTGAGTGAGTGAGTGAGTGACTGACTGAGTGAGTGACTGGATGAGTGACTGAGTGAGTGAGTGGGTGGTTGAGTTAGTGAGTGGGTGAGTGAGTGACTGACTGACTGACTGGGTGAGTGAGTGAGTGGGTGGGTGGTTGAGTGAGTGGGTGAGCGAGCGAATGGGTGGGTGGTTGAGTGAGTTAGTGAGTGAGTGACTGACTGAGTGAGTGAGTGGGTGAGTGACTGAGTGAGTGAGTGAGTGGGTGAGTGAGTTAGTGGGTGGGTGGTTGAGTGAGTTAGTGAGTGAGTGACTGGATGAGTGACTGAGTGAGTGAGTGACTGGGTGGGTGGGTGAGTGAGTGGGTGGGTGAGTGGGTGAGTGGGTGGTTGAGTGAGTTAGTGAGTGAGTGACTGATTGACTGAGTGACTGGGTGAGTGACTGAGTGAGTGAGTGGGTGGGTGGTTGAGTGAGTTAGTGAGTGAGTGAGTGACTGAGTGAGTGAGTGAGTCGGTGAGTAAGTGGGTGACTGAGTGAGTGAGTGACTGAGTGAGTGGGTGACTGACTGAGTGAGTGACTGAGTGACCGGGTGACTGAGTGAGTGACTGAGTGGGTGAGTGACTGAGTGACCGGGTGAGTGAGTGACTGAGTGACCGGGTGAGTGAGTGAGTGACTGAGTGGGTGAGTGAGTGAGTGACTGAGTGAGTGAGTGACTGAGTGACCGGGTGAGTGACTGAGTGACCGGGTGAGTGAGTGAGTGACCGAGTGAGTGACTGAGTGAGTGACTGACTGACTGACTGAGTGACTGAGTGACTGAGTGACCGGGTGAGTGACCGGGTGAGTGAGTGAGTGACTGAGTGAGTGACTGACTGACTGACTGAGTGAGTGACTGAGTGACTGAGTGACCGGGTGAGTGAGTGAGTGAGTGACTGACTGACTGAGTGACTGACCACCCGACCGACCGACCGACCCAACGACTCAACCCACCCCACTCCACACCACCACCCACCCACCACACAACACCCACACCTCACCAGAATCCCGCTGACCAGGGCCATCTCGAGCGCCGTGGGCCCGAGGTTGAAGACGACCGCGCTGAGCAGGAAGGCCAGGGCACGAGTGCCCCGGTCGAGCGCCCTCACCAGCGCCCCCGTGTGGCGCTCCGCGTGGAACTCCGCCCCCAGCGAGTGGAGGCGCTGGAAGACGGCAACGGCGAGCGAGCGCACAGACCGCTGGGCCACGGCCGAGAAGGCGACGGAGCGCAGCTCAGCGAAGAGGGCCGAGCCGACACGGGCGGCGCCGTCTGTGGTGGTGGTTGGTGGTGGGGAGTGGGGATTGGTGGGGAGTGGTGGTGGTGATGGCGGTGGTGGTGGTGGGTGGTGGTGGGGAGTGGGGAGTGGGGAAGGTGGTGAGTGGTGGGGAGTGGTGGGGAGTGGGAGTGGGGGGAGTGGGGAGTGGGGAGTGGGGGGAGTGGGGAGTGGGGGAGTGGGGGAGTGGGGGAGTGGGGGAGTGGGGAGTGGGGAGTGGGGAGTGGGGAGTGGGGAGTGGGGAGTGGGGGGGGTGGTGGGTGGTGATGGTGGTGGTGGGGAGTGGGGAGTGGGGGGAGTGGTGAGTGGGGAGTGGGGAGTGGGGAGTGGGGAGTGGTGGGGAGTGGGGAGTGGGGGGGTGGTGGGTGGTGATGGTGGTGGTGGGGAGTGGGGATGGTGGTGGTGGTGATGGTGGTGGTGGGGAGTGGTGGTGGGGAGGAGTGGAAGGGTGGGGGGAGTGGGGGGGTGGTGGTGGTGGTGGTGATGGTGGTGAGTGGGGAGTGGTGGGGAGTGGGGAGTGGGGAGTGGGGGGAGTGGGAGTGGGGGGAGTGGGGGGAGTGGGGGGAGTGGTGGGGAGTGGGGAGTGGGGAGTGGGGGGGTGGTGGTGGTGATGTTGGTGGGGGTAGGGGTGGTGGTGGTGGTGGTGGTGATGGTGGTGGTGGTGATGTTGGTGGGGGTAGGGGTGATGGTGGTGGTGATGGTGGTGGGGAGTGGGGAGTGGGGAGTGGTGGGGAGTGGTGGGAGTGGGGGGAGTGGGGAGTGGTGGGAGTGGGGAGTGGGGGAGTGGGGAGTGGGGGGGTGGTGGTGGTGGTGATGGTGGTGGTGGGGAGTGGGGAGTGGGGAGTGGGGAGGAGTGGTGGGGAGTGGGGAGTGGGGGGGGTGGTGGTGGTGATGGCGGTGGTGATGGTGGGGAAGGTGGTGAGTGGGGAGTGGTGGGGGGGGGGGTGGTGGTGGTGGGGAGTGGGGAGTGGTGGGGGGGGGGGTGGTGGTGGTGGGGAGTGGGGGGAGTGGAGGGGTGGTGGTGGTGGTGGGGAGTGGGGAGTGGGGGGGGGTGGTGGTGGTGGTGGGGAGTGGGGTGGTGGTGGTGGTGGGGAGTGGGGTGGTGGTGGTGGTGGTGGTGGTGGGGAGTGGGGTGGTGGTGGTGGTGGTGGTTGGTGGTGGTGGGGAGGAGTGGGGGTGTGGTGGTGGTGGTGGTGGGGAGTGGGGGGTGGTGGTGGTGGTGGTGATGGTGGGGGTGGTGGTGGTGGGGAGGAGTGGGTGGGGAGGGTGAGGGGGGGTGGTGGGTGGGGAGAGAGAGAGAGACAGAGAGAGAGAGAGACGCGGGTTGAGAGAGAAACACAGAGAGAGAGGGAGACACACACAGAGAGACACACGGGGTGAGAGAGAGACACGGGGTGAGAGAGACACGGGGAGAGAGAGAGAGAGACACACGGGGTGAGAGAGAGACACGGTGACAGAGACACGGTGACAGAGACACGGGGTGAGAGAGAGAGAGGGACACAGAGAGAGAGAGAGAGACACGGGGAGAGAGAGACACGGGTTGAGAGAAACACAGAGAGAGAGAGAGACACACACAGAGAGAGACACACGGGGTGAGAGAGAGAGAGAGAGACAGGGGGTGAGAGAGAGACACGGTGAGAGAGAGAGACACACACAGAGAGAGACACACAGAGAGAGAGACACGGGGAGAGAGAGAGAGAGAGGGAGACACGGGGGAAGAGAGAGAGACACGGGGTGAAAGAGAGACACGGTGACAGAGACACGGGGTGAGAGAGAGAGAGGGACACAGAGAGAGAGAGACACGGGGAGAGAGAGAGACACGGGGAGAGAGAGAGAGACACGGGGAGAGAGAGAGAGACACGGGGAGAGAGAGAGAGACACGGGGAGAGAGAGAGAGACACGGGGAGAGAGAGAGAGACACGGGGAGAGAGAGAGAGACACGGGGAGAGAGAGAGAGACACGGGGAGAGAGAGAGAGACACGGGGAGAGAGAGAGAGACACGGGGAGAGAGAGAGAGACACGGGGAGAGAGAGAGAGACACGGGGAGAGAGAGAGAGACACGGGGAGAGAGAGAGAGACACGGGGAGAGAGAGAGAGACACGGGGAGAGAGAGAGAGACACGGGGAGAGAGAGAGAGACACGGGGAGAGAGAGAGAGACACGGGGAGAGAGAGAGAGACACGGGGAGAGAGAGAGAGACACGGGGAGAGAGAGAGAGACACGGGGAGAGAGAGAGAGACACGGGGAGAGAGAGAGAGCCACGGGGAGAGAGAGAGAGACACGGGGAGAGAGAGAGAGACACGGGGAGAGAGAGAGAGACACGGGGAGAGAGAGAGAGACACGGGGAGAGAGAGAGAGACACGGGGAGAGAGAGAGACACGGGGAGAGAGAGAGACACGGGGAGAGAGAGAGACACGGGGAGAGAGAGAGACACGGGGAGAGAGAGAGACACGGGGAGAGAGTGAGACACGGGGAGAGAGAGAGACACGGGTAGAGAGAGAGACACGGGTAGAGAGAGAGACACGGGTAGAGAGAGAGAGACACGGGGAGAGAGAGAGAGAGAGACACGGGTAGAGAGAGAGACACGGGGAGAGAGAGAGACACACGGGGAGAGAGAGAGAGACACGGGGAGAGAGAGAGACACGGGGAGAGAGAGAGACACGGGGAGAGAGAGAGACACGGGGAGAGAGAGAGAGAGACACGGGGAGAGAGAGAGACACGGGGAGAGAGAGAGAGAGACACGGGGAGAGAGAGAGACACGGGGAGAGAGAGAGACACGGGGAGAGACACACACGGAGAGATACACACACAGACGCACAGAGACACACACACAGACGCACAGAGACACACACACACAGACACACGGAGAGCTAGACACACACACACAGAGAGACACACACACAGAGACACACACACAGAGACACACACAGACAGACACACACAGACACACACACACAGACACACACACAGACACACAGACACACACAGAGAGCTACAGACACAAACACACAAAGACAGACACACACAGACACAGAGACACACACACACACACAGAGGGCCACAGACACACACACAGACACACACACACACAGACACACACACACACAGACACACAAAAACACACAGACACACACACACAGACACAGACAGACACACACACACAGACAGACAGACACGAGAACTCACATCCGATCAGCAGGGCTGTTGCCATTGTAGCGACGTTATCCGCCATCACTGGTCCAGAGAGAGTGTCTACAGCCGACTTGAAGAGGAATGGAACCTGTACACTCAACAGCTAACATCACCACCATCACCACCACCATTAACATCATCACCATCACCATTAACATCATCACCATCACCATCACCACCATCACCACCATCACCATCATCACCATCATCACCAGTACAGAGTGTCTACAGCCGACTTGAAGAGGAATGGAACCTGTACACTCAACAGCTAACATCACCACCATCACCACCACCATTAACATCATCACCATCACCACCATCACCACCATCACCATCATCACCAGTACAGAGTGTCTACAGCCGACTTGAAGAGGAATGGAACCTGTACACTCAACAGCTAACATCACCACCACCATCATCATTAACATCACCACCATCACCATTAACATCACCACCATCACCACCATCACCACCACCACCATCACCATTAACATCACCACCATCATCATCATTAACATCAACACCATTACTACCATCATCATTAACATCACTACCATCATCATTAACATCACCACCATCACCATTAACATCAACACCATCACCACCATCATCACCATCACCACCACCATTAACATCACCACCATCATCATCATTAACATCAACACCATTACTACCATCATCATTAACATCACTACCATCATCATTAACATCACTACCATCACCACCAACATCACTACCATCATCATTAACATCACTACCATCACCACCAACATCACTACCATCACCACCATCATCACTACCATCATCATTAACATCACTACCATCACCACCATCACCACCATCATCACTACCACCACCACCATCACCACCATCATCACTACCATCACCACCATCACCACCACCACCATCACCACCATCACCACCACCATCACCACCAACATCACTACCATCACCACCATCACCACCACCATCACCACCAACATCACTACCATCACCACCAACATCACTAACATCACTACCATCATCACTACCATCACCACCAACATCACTACCATCACCACCATCATCACTACCATCACTACCATCACCATCACTACCATCACTACCATCACCATCACTACCATCACCACCATCATCACTACCATCACCACCATCATCACTACCATCACCACCACCACTACCATCACCATCACTACCATCACTACCATCACCACCATCATCACTACCATCACCACCATCATCACTACCATCACCACCACCATCACTACCATCACCACCATCACCACTACCATCACCACCACCATCACTACCATCACCACCACCATCATCACTACCATCACCACCATCATCACTACCATCACCACCATCATCACTACCATCACCACCACCATCACTACCATCACCACCACCATCACCAACACCATCACTACCATCACCACCACCATCACCACCATCATCACTACCATCACCACCAACATCACTACCATCACCACCATCATCACTACCATCACCACCAACATCACTACCACCACCACCACCATCACTACCATCACCACCATCATCACTACCATCACCACCACCATCACCACCATCACCACCACCATCACCACCACCATCACCACCATCACCACCACCATCACCACCATCACCACCACCATCACCACCACCACCACCACCATCACCACCATCACCACCACCATCACCACCACCATCACTACCATCACCACCACCATCACTACCATCACCACTACCATCACCACCAACATCACTACCACCACCACCAACATCACTACCACCACCATCACTACCATCATCACCACCATCACCACCATCATCACCACCATCACCACCACCATCACTACCACCACCACCATCACCACCACCATCACCACCATCACCACCACCATCACCACCATCACCACCACCATCATCACCACCACCACCACCATCACCACCACCACCACCATCACCACCACCATCACCACCACCACCATCTTCACCACCACCACCATCACCACCACCATCACCACCACCACCATCACCACCACCACCACCACCATCACCGCCACCATCACCACCACCACCACCACCATCACCGCCACCATCACCACCACCACCATCACCACCACCATCATCACCACCACCATCACCACCACCATCACCACCACCATCACCACCACCACCACCATCACCACCACCACCAACACCAACACCACCACCATCACCACCATCACCACCATCACCACCACCATCACCACCACCATCACCACCATCACCATCACCACCACCACCATCACCACCAACACCAACACCACCACCATCACCATCACCACCATCACCACCATCACCACCACCACCACCATCACCTTTGCTGTAGCCAGGAGTCCCATTGAAAGCACGACCCGGGCCTTCAAGTCAGGCCTATCCTTGGGCCACACGTGACTCAAGATGGCCGACGTGATCTTCATCGTGTTCACTTCCTTCATCTACAACGATAACAACGGAGAGGGTGGGGGGGGCGAGGGGGTGGGGGGAGGTGAGGTGATGGTTGAGTGGGTGAATGGGTGAGTGGGTGGGTGAGTGAGTGAGTGGGTGAGTGGGTGAATGAGTGGGTGAGTGAGTGGGTGAGTGACTGAATGAGTGAGTGGGTGAGTGAGTGAGTGAGTGGGTGAGTGAGTGAGTGACTGAATGAGTGAGTGAGTGAGTGGGTGAGTGAGTGGGTGAGTGAGTGAGTGGGTGAATGAGTGGGTGAGTGAGTGGGTGAGTGACTGAATGAGTGAGTGGGTGGGTGAGTGAGTGAGTGGGTGAGTGAGTGGATAAGTGGGTGGGTGAATGAGTGAGTGGGTGAATGAGTGAGTGGGTGAATGAGTGAGTGAGTGGGTGGGTGAATGAGTGAGTGGGTAAGTGAGTGAGTGAGTGGGTCGGTGGCAAATGGTGGTTGTTGGTGATGCTGCTGATGGGGTTCACCTCCTTGGGTTTGGTGTGCAGGCCGCCCCCGGCGTTTCCGTGCCAGCAGAAACGTGCCGGAGAGGCACAGAGAGGAGCCACGGCCTGAGACACGGGGGGAGAGACAGCACGAGAAGATGGTGCAGTGTTGAGTCTATGGTGTAGTGTTGTGTCTATGGTGCAGTGTTGAGTCTATGGTGCAGTGTTGAGTCTATGGTGCAGTGTTGAGTCTATGGGTAGTGTTGAGTCTATGGTGCAGTGTTGAGTCTATGGTGCAGTGTTGAGTCTATGGTGCAGTGTTGAGTCTATGGTGCAGTGTTGAGTCTATGGTGCAGTGTTGAGTCTATGGTGCAGTGTTGAGTCTATGGTGCAGTGTTGAGTCTATGGTGCAGTGTTGAGTCTATGGTGCAGTGTTGAGTCTATGGTGCAGTGTTGAGTCTATGGTGCAGTGTTGAGTCTATGGTGCAGTGTTGAGTCTATGGTGCAGTGTTGAGTCTATGGTGCAGTGTTGAGTCTATGGTGCAGTGTTGAGTCTATGGTGCAGTGTTGAGTCTATGGTGCAGTGTGGAGTCTATGGTGCAGTGTGGAGTCTATGGTGCAGTGTTGAGTCTATGGTGCAGTGTTGAGTCTATGGCGCGGTGTTGAGTCTATGGTGCGGTGTTGAGTCTATGGTGCAGTGTTGAGTCTATGGTGCAGTGTTGAGTCTATGGTGCAGTGTTTAGTCTATGGGTCTCAGTGTTGAATCTATGGTGCAGTGTTGAGTCTATGGTGCAGTGTTGAGTCTATGGTGCAGTGTTGAGTCTGTGGTGCAGTGTTGAGTATGTGGTGCAGTGTTGAGTCTATGGTGCAGTGTTGAGTCTATGAGCAGTGTTGTGTCTATGGTGCAGTGTTGAGTCTATGGTGCAGTGTTGAGTCTATGGTGCAGTGTTGAGTCTATGGTGCAGTGTTGAGTCTATGGTGCAGTGTGGAGTCTATGGTGCAGTGTGGAGTCTATGGTGCAGTGTTGAGTCTATGGCGCAGTGTTGAGTCTATGGTGCGGTGTTGAGTCTATGGTGCAGTGTTGAGTCTATGGTGCAGTGTTGAGTCTATGGTGCAGTGTTGAGTCTATGGTGCAGTGTTTAGTCTATGGCAGTGTTGAATCTATGGTGCAGTGTTGAGTCTATGGTGCAGTGTTGAGTCTATGGTGTAGTGTTGAGTCTATGGGCAGTGCTGAGTCTATGGTGCAGTGTTGAGTCTATGGTGCAGTGTTGAGTCTATGGTGCAGTGTTGAGTCTATGGTGTAGTGCTGAGTCTATGGTGCAGTGTTGAGTCTATGGTGCAGTGTTGAGTCTATGGTGCAGTGTTGAGTCTATGGTGCAGTGTTGAGTCTATGGTTAACAGTGTTGAGTCTATGGTGCAGTGTTGAGTCTATGGTGCAGTGTTGAGTCTATGGTGCAGTGTTGAGTCTATGGTGCAGTGTGGAGTCTATGGTGCAGTGTGGAGTCTATGGTGCAGTGTGGAGTCTATGGTGCAGTGTTGAGTCTATGGTGCAGTGTTGAGTCTATGGGCAGTGTTGAGTCTATGGTGCAGTGTTGAGTCTATGGTGCAGTGTTGAGTCTATGGGCAGTGTTGAGTCTATGGTGCAGTGTTGAGTCTATGGTGCGGTGTTGAGTCTATGGTGCAGTGTTGAGTCTATGGTGCAGTGTTGAGTCTATGGTGCAGTGTTGAGTCTATGGTGCAGTGTTTAGTCTATGGGTCTCAGTGTTGAATCTATGGTGCAGTGTTGAATCTACGGTGCAGTGTTGAGTCTATCGTGTAGTGTTGAGTCTATGGGCAGTGCTGAGTCTATGGTGCAGTGTTGAGTCTATGGTGCAGTGTTGAGTCTATGGTGCAGTGTTGAGTCTATGGTGCAGTGTTGAGTCTATGGTGCAGTGTTGAGTCTATGGTGCAGTGCTGAGTCTATGGTGTAGTGCTGAGTCTATGGTGCAGTGTTGAGTCTATGGTGCAGTGTTGAGTCTATGGTGCAGTGTTGAGTCTATGGTGCAGTGTTGAGTCTATGGTTAACAGTGTTGAGTCTATGGTGCAGTGTTGAGTCTATGGTGCAGTGTTGAGTCTATGGTGCAGTGTTGAGTCTATGGTGCAGTGTTGAGTCTATGGTGCAGTGTTGAGTCTATGGTGCAGTGTTGAGTCTATGGTGCAGTGTTGAGTCTATGGTGCAGTGTTGAGTCTATGGGTAGTGTTGAGTCTATGGGTAGTGTTGAGTCTATGGTGCAGTGCTGAGTCTATGGTGCAGTGTTGAGTCTATGGTGCAGTGTTGAGTCTATGGGCAGTGTTGAGTCTATGGTGCAGTGTTGAGTCTATGGTGCAGTGTTGAGTCTATGGGCAGTGTTGAGTCTATGGTGCGGTGTTGAGTCTATGGTGCGGTGTTGAGTCTATGGTGCAGTGTTGAGTCTATGGTGCAGTGTTGAGTCTATGGTGCAGTGTTTAGTCTATGGTGCAGTGTTGAGTCTATGGGCAGTGTTGAGTCTATGGTGCAGTGTTGAGTCTATGGTGCAGTGTTGAGTCTATGGTGCAGTGTTGAGTCTATGGTGCAGTGTTGAGTCTATGGTGCAGTGTTGAGTCTATGGTGCAGTGTTGAGTCTATGGTGCAGTGTTGAGTCTATGGTGCAGTGTTGAGTCTATGGTGCAGTGTTGAGTCTATGGTGCAGTGTGGAGTCTATGGTGCAGTGTGGAGTCTATGGTGCAGTGTTGAGTCTATGGTGCAGTGCTGAGTCTATGGTGCAGTGTTGAGTCTATGGTGCAGTGTTGAGTCTATGGGCAGTGTTGAGTCTATGGTGCAGTGTTGAGTCTATGGTGCAGTGTTGAGTCTATGGGCAGTGTTGAGTCTATGGTGCGGTGTTGAGTCTATGGTGCGGTGTTGAGTCTATGGTGCAGTGTTGAGTCTATGGTGCAGTGTTGAGTCTATGGTGCAGTGTTTAGTCTATGGGTCTCAGCGCTGAGTCTGTGGGTCTCAGTGTTGAGTCTATGAGTCTGTGGGTCTCAGTGCTGAGTCTATGAGTCTGTGGGTCTCAGTGTGGTGAGTCAGTGGGTCTCAGTGCTGAGTCTGTGGCTCTCAGTGCTGAGTCTATGGTGTAGTGCTGAGTCTGTGGGTCTCAGTGTTGAGTCTGTGGGTCTCAGTGTTGAGTCTGTGGGTCTCAGTGTTGAGTCTGTGGGTCTCAGGGTTGAGTCTGTGGGTCTCAGTGTTGAGTCTGTGGGTGACAGTGTTGAGTCTGTGGGTCTCAGTGCTGAGTCTGTGGGTCTCAGTGTTGAGTCTGTGGGTGACAGTGTTGAGTCTGTGGGTCTCAGTGTTGAGTCTGTGGGTCTCAGTGTTGAGTCTGTGGGTCTCAGTGCTGAGTCTATGGGTTTCAGTGCTGAGTCTGTGGGTCTCAGTGCTGAGTCTATGGGGCAGTGCTGAGTCTATGGTGCAGTGTTGAGTCTATGGGGCAGTGTTGAGTCTATGGGGCAGTGTTGAGTCTATGGGGCAGTGCTGAGTCTATGGTGCAGTGCTGAGTCTGTGGCTCTCAGTGCTGAGTCTATGGTGCAGTGATGAGTCTATGGGTGGCAGTGCTGAGTCTGTGGGTCTCAGTGCTGAGTCTGTGAGTCTCAGTGATGAGTCTATGGTGCAGTGCTGAGTCTATGGGGCAGTGCTGAGTCTGTGGGTCTCAGTGCTGAGTCTATGGGTCTCAGTGCTGAGTCTGTGGGTCTCAGTGTTGAGTCTATGGGTCTCAGTGATGAGTCTATGGTGCAGTGCTGAGTCTATGGGTCTCAGTGCTGAGTCTATGGGGCAGTGCTGAGTCTATGGGTCTGTGTTGAGTCTATGGTGCAGTGTTGAGTCTATGGTGCAGTGCTGAGTCTATGAGTCTCAGTGCTGAGTCTATGGGTCTCAGTGCTGAGTCTGTGGGTCTCAGTGTTGAGTCTATGAGTCTGTGGGTCTCAGTGTTGAGTCTATGGTGCAGTGCTGAGTCTATGGGTCTCAGTGCTGAGTCTATGAGTCTGTGGGTCTCAGTGTTGAGTCTGTGGGTCTCGTGCTGAGTCTGTGGGTCTCAGTGCTGATGTCTCACCAGTAGTAGCCTCCTCTGCTGCGGGGTTTCTGTCATTGGAGAGAATCTCCATCTCCTGGCCTGGGAAGTCACAGCATCAGCATCATCATCAGCACCTTCATCATCATCAGCAGCAGCAGCACAATCACCATCATCATCAGCAGCAGCAACATCAGCACGTGGGTGAGTGTGCGAGTGAATTCCTGGGTGGGTGAGAGAGATACACGGAGAGAGAGAGAGCCGCGGACTCCAGATATACAGCAGCAGGCATAGTCAGGATCCGGGATCGAACCCACGATCTCCTGCGTACCAGGCGAGGTAGTCAACATCTCCCTAGCCACCGTGATGTTAGGGTACGGGATCGAACCCACGACCTCCTGCATACCAGGCGAGGTAGTCAACATCTCCTAGCCACCGTGATGTTAGGGTCCGGGATCGAACCCACGACCTCCTGCGTACCAGGCGAGGTAGTCAACATCTCCTAGCCACCGTGATATTAGGGTCCGGAATCGAACCCACGACCTCCTGCGTACCAGGCGAAGTAGTTAACATCTCCTAGCCACCGTGATGTTAGGGTCCGGGATCGAACCCACGACCTCCTGTGTACCAGGCGAGGTAGTCAACATCTCCTAGCCACTGTGATGTTAGGGTTTGGATCGAACCCACGATCTCCTGCGTACCAGGCGAGGTAGTCAACATCTCCTAGCCACCGTGATGTTAGGGTTGGGATCGAACCCACGACCTCCTGCGTACCAGGCGAGGTAGTCAACATCTCCCTAGCCACCGTGATGTTAGGGCTGGGATCGAACCCACGACCTCCTGCGTACCAGGCGAAGTAGTCAACATCTCCTAGCCACTGTTATGTTAGGGTCCGGGATCGAACCCACGACCTCCTGCGTACCAGGCGAGGTAGTCAACATCTCCTAGCCACCGTGATGTTAGGATCCGGGATCGAACCCACGACCTCCTGCATACCAGGCGAGGTAGTTAACATCTCCTAGCCACCGTGATGTTAGGGTTGGGATCGAACCCACGACCTCCTGCGTACCAGGCGAGGTAGTTAACATCTCCTAGCCACCGTGATGTTAGGGTCCGGGATCGAACCCACGACCTCCTGCGTACCAGGCGAGGTAGTCAACATCTCCTAGCCACCGTGATGTTAGGGTCCGGGATCGAACCCACGACCTCCTGTGTACCAGGCGAGGTAGTCAACATCTCCTAGCCACCGTGATGTTAGGGTCCAGGATCGAACCCACGACCTCCTGCGTACCAGGCGAGGTAGTCAACATCTCCCTAGCCACCGTGATGTTAGGGTGCGGGATCGAACCCACGACCTCCTGTGTACCAGGCGAGGTAGTCAACATCTCCTAGCCACCGTGATGTTAGGGTCCGGGATCGAACCCACGACCTCCTGCGTACCAGGCGAGGTAGTCAACATCTCCTAGCCACCGTGATGTTAGGGTTGGCATCGAACCCACGACCTCCTGTGTACCAGGCGAGGTAGTCAACATCTCCTAGCCACCGTGATGTTAGGGTCCGGGATCGAACCCACGACCTCCTGCGTACCAGGCGAGGTAGTCAACATCTCCTAGCCACCGTGCTGTTAGGGTCCGGGATCGAACCCACGACCTCCTGCGTACCAGGCGAGGTAGTCAACATCTCCTAGCCACCGTGATGTTAGGGTCCAGGATCGAACCCACGACCTCCTGTGTACCAGGCGAGGTAGTCAACATCTCCTAGCCACCGTGATGTTAGGGTCCGGGATCGAACCCACTACCTCCTGCGTACCAGGCGAGGTAGTTAACATCTCCTAGCCACCGTGATGTTAGGGTCCGGGATCGAACCCACGACCTCCTGCGTACCAGGCGAGGTAGTTAACATCTCCCTAGCCACCGTGATGTTTGGGTCCGGGATCGAACCCACGAACTCCTGCGTACCAGGCGAGGTAGTCAACATCTCCTAGCCACAGTGATGTTAGGGTCCGGGATCGAACCCACGACCTCCTGCGTACCAGGCGAGGTAGTCAACATCTCCTAGCCACTTTTATGTTAGGGTCCAGGTCGTGTGTTCGATCCAGACCCTGACGATGCCTGCTGCTGTATATTTGGTGAGACGTTAACTACCTCGCCAGGTATACAGGAGGTCGCGGGTTCAATGCCGAGATGTTAACTACCTCGCCAGGTACACAGGAGGTCGCGGGGTTCAATGCTGAGATGTTAACTACCTCGCCAGGTACACAGGAGGTCGCGGGTTCAATGCTGAGATGTTAACTACCTTGCCAGGTATACAGGAGGTCGCGGGTTCAATGCTGAGATGTTAACTACCTCGCCAGGTATACAGGAGGTCGTGGGTTCGATCCAGACCCTGACGATGCCTGCTGCTGTATATTTGGTGAGACGTTAACTACCTCGCCAGGCATACAGGAGGTCGCGGGTTCAATGCTGAGATGTTAACTACCTCGCCCGGTATACAGGAGGTTGCGGGGTTCAATGCTGAGATGTTAACTACCTCGCCAGGTACACAGAAGGTCGCGGGTTCAATGCTGAGATGTTAACTATATCGCCCGGTACACAGGAGGTCGTGGGTTCGATCCAGACCCTGCCGATGCCTGCTACTGTATATTTGCCGAGATGTTAACTACCTCGCCTGGTGTACAGGAGGTCGCGGGTTCGATCCAGACCCTGACGATGCCTGCTGCTGTATATTTAGCGAGACGTTAACTACCTCGCTAGGTTCTTTTTTGGCTATTCCGGCAAATCCGTCACCTGGCGAGACAGCAGCAGCAGCAGCAGCAACAGGCGAAAACTGCCGAAATAACCCAAGGGTATGGGATTGCTGCAGTCACGAAAGCTTCAAGTGAAGACGGTTAAATTCTCGCGGGACCACGCGGCTCTATTTAAGAACGGGAGCCAGTGGAGGGGGGTGGCTTTTAACCATTCGGGCGAATTGCCCCGATGGTGCTGGGGACGTAATTTACCGGCGAAACATCACAGCACTATATTATGAGACCTCCTTTGCCAGAAACAAGATATCGTAATAGGTTTTACCCTTTTAAACTGGCACACAAAAACTGACACCTTTATTCAAGGCATCATTATGAGATCTCCTTTGCCAGTAACAAGATATAGGAAATAGGTTTTTACCCTTTCAAACTGGCAAACAAAAACTGACACCTTTATTCAAGGCATCATTATGAGACCTCCTTTGCCAGTAACAAGATTTAGTAATAGGTTTTTACCCTTTTAAACTGGCACACAAAAACTGACACCTTTATTCAAGGCATCATTATGAGATCTCCTTTGCCAGTAACAAGATTTAGTAATAGGTTTTTACCCTTTTAAACTGGCACACAAAAACTGACACCTTTATTCAAGGCATCATTATGAGATCTCCTTTGCCAGTAACAAGATATATAGTAATAGGTTTTTACCCTTTTAAACCGGCACACAAAAACTGACACCTTTATTCAAGGCATCATTATGAGATCTCCTTTGCCAGTAACAAGATTTAGTAATAGGTTTTTACCCTTTTAAACTGGCACACAAAAACTGACACCTTTATTCAAGGCATCATTATGAGATCTCCTTTGCCAGTAACAAGATTTAGTAATAGGTTTTTACCCTTTTAAACTGGCACGCAAAAACTGACACCTTTATTCAAGGCATCATTATGAGATCTCCTTTGCCAGTAACAAGATATAGGAATAGGTTTTTACCCTTTTAAACTGGCACACAAAAACTGACACCTTTATTCAAGGCATCATTATGAGATCTCCTTTGCCAGTAACAAGATATCGTAATAGGTTTTACCCTTTTAAACTGGCACACAAAAACTGACACCTTTATTCAAGGCATCATTATGAGACCTCCTTTGCCAGTAACAAGATATATGAATAGGTTTTACCCTTTTAAACTGGCACGCAAAAACTGACACCTTTATTCAAGGCATCATTATGAGACCTCCTTTGCCAGTAAAGGAGGTCTCATAGTGCGGAGCGACAGACCAGGTAGCTTTCACACAGCGTTACGCAACCGATGAAAAGATATTGCCGCTCGACTGATTCGGATTGAGACCTCTGCTGTTAAACTGGAGCCAGTCATAAGCACACTGCCCAGGTATGGGAAACTCTCCACTCTCTCCACAACTGCCCCATCACCGATTGGGAGTTGTGGGGGTGGAGTGTCCGATGGTACAAAATACCCAGGCAGGTGCTTAGTTTTGGTGGGGCTGATGGTAAGGCCCCACCTCTTAGTGGCACGCTCCAGTCTCAGCAGCAGCGTCTCCAACTCCTCCTCTGACTGAGCAGCTATTACCAAATCATCAGCATACATAACGTGGTTGAGCAATAGGGAGCCATCCCTTGACCGTACCCGGGCATCGATCAGCCTCCCATTATATCTGTACCAAATGGAGATTCCCCCGGTACAACTATTGAAGGCTTCACGAACTACGTGGTCAAAATAGATGTTATATAATGTGGGAGCCAGAGGACATCCCTGTCGCACCCCAAGGTGTACAGGGAATGGCTCTGACTCCCGGCCACGTAGTTTTACCCGGGCCCGTTCACCATCATGAAGGTCCTTAATGATCGTGAGCAGAGGGTCAGGGACTCCGAAAGCACGAAGAACGACCCAGAGCCCAGGCCTACTGATGGTATCATAGGCCTTGACCAGGCCAATAAAGCAGAGATGTAGGTCTTGTTGGAATTCCCTACACCACTGCTGTAGTAGACGGACAGAAAATATGGCATCTGTGCAGGACCGCCCTTTGCTGAAACTGCATTGGGGCTCCGCAAGCTTCTCCTCGGCGTGCCTGGCAAGGCGATGTTGAATAATCATTGCCAGGACCTTTCCCGGCACACTGAGGAGTGAGATGCCCCTGTAGTTGTTACAGTCTGTGCGGTCCCCCTTCTTAAAGAGGGGGACCACCAGGGCATCCTTCCAATCCTGCGGAACCTGTCCAGTGGTCCAGACTGGGTAGAGATCATCTCTACCCAGTGCCTTTCCTGGTCTCAGACTCCGAATCGCCCTCAGTACTTCCTCAACAGATGGCACCTCAGCCAGCCACTCACAGGGGGTGACTTCTTCCAATATTTGAGGCACTGCAGCCTCAGCAGGGTCATCCCCACTTTGTGCCACAAAGTTTTCCTGGCTGCGGGATTTTCCCTCCCCCAGGACCTCACAGAAATGCTCAGCAAATCTGCAAACCTGTTCCTGGGGGTCGGAGATTGGATCACCGTTTTTTCCCCGAATGATGGTAATAGGTGTGGTGCTGCAGGTTACTTTTTTGATGGAGTCAAATAGAGATTTGTGATTTCGGGCCACTGAGGCAGACTCCATCTCCTCAGCAACCCGCGACCACCACCCATCCTTGCAGCGCCTCACGGCTCTCCGAACCTCCGAGCAGAGGCTGCGGTAAGCTCTCATTCTCTGACGTGGGATTCTGTAGCCGATGACAGTGGGCCTGTCGCTTTTTCTCAACCATCCTGAACACCTCCTCTGTCAGCCAGGGTCTCTGGGGAGGTCTGGACCGCGTACCCAAAGCAGCCATTGCACACTGACACACACACTGACAGACACGCACACACACTGACACACACTCACACTGACACACTCACACTGACACACACTCACACTGACACACACACTGACTCACACACTGACTCACACACTGACTCACACTGACTCACACACTGACTCACACTGACTCACACACTCACACTGACACAACAACAACCGCCATTCGCCACTAAGTGGCGGTGATGTCACCACGACGCTTGTGCCAGGCTATGTGCACCCTGAGGCCACGTGAAGTGTCGAACGCCCGCTGGCAGGTCACGGGGCAGACCCAGGTGCCACGGTCGACTGACTGAGATGACTGGCTGATGCACCACCTGTGCCCCCTACTGTGCCAACCCGCAGTGCTTTAGCCACCCGGCGCTCCGCTCGTTGTTGTGAGCGTCGCTCCTCCGCCCTCCGTTGTTGTTGGAGGGCGACTGCCTCCAACTGCCCAGTAGCGTCCTTCACGAGCCTCCTCCACAGAGGCCGATCTTGACACCGCTGGTACCAGTCATCGGCAAGTCCACTCAGCTCCACGATCTCCTGTGCCACGTCACTCCATCTCTTCTCTAGCCCGTGCCGCGCCCGTTTAGCCCCCTCGATCCGGCCGAACAAAAGCTGTTTCGGCATGCGGCGGCTGGGCATGCGGGCTACATGACCCAGCCAACGCAGCCTTGCCTGCCGGAGGAGCTCACCGATGGGACCGTGCACAGATCTTTCAAGGATTTGTGAGCTCCTCACACAATCCAGCCTGGTTAAACCCAGGATAGATCGTAGGCAGGCCAGCCTAAATGTTTCTAACCGGCGAAGATGTTCTATTAGGGGCGTCCACGTTTCGCAAGCGTAGAGAAGGGAGGGAATGACCGTGGCCGAGAAGACCTGAAGCTTAGTGGGGAGCGACAGACCAGGTAGCTTCCACACAGCGTTATGCAACCAATGAAAAGATATTTCCACTCGACTGATTGGGAGTGAGACCTCTGCTGTTAAACTGGAGCCAGTCATAAGCACACTGCCCAGGTATGGGAAACTCTCCACCCTCTCCACAACTGCCCCATCACCGATTGGGAGTTGTGGGAGATGAGTGTCCGATGGTACAAATACCCAGGCAGGTGCTTAGTTTTGGTGGGGCTGATGGTAAGGCCCCATCTCTTAGTGGCACGCTCCAGTCTCAGCAGCAGCGTCTCCAACCCCGCCTCTGAATGAGCAGCTATTACCAAATCATCGGCATACATGTGGTTGAGCAATAGGGAGCCATCCCTTGACCGTACCCGGGCATCGATCAGCCTCCCATTATATCTGTACCAAAAGGAGATTCCCCCGGTACAACTATTGAAGGCTTCACGAACTACGTGGTCAAAATAGATGTTATATAATGTGGGAGCCAGAGGACATCCCTGTCGCACCCCAAGGTGTACAGGGAATGGCTCTGACTCCCGGCCACGTAGTTTTACCCGGGCCCGCTCACCATCATGAAGGTCCTTAATGATCGTGAGCAGAGGGTCAGGGACTCCAAAAGCACGAAGTACGACCCAGAGCCCAGGCCTACTGATGGTATCATAGGCCTTGACCAGGTCAATAAAGCAGAGATGTAGGTCTTGTTGGAATTCCCTACACCTCTGCTGTAGTAGACGGACAGAAAATATGGCATCTGTGCAGGACCGCCCTTTGCTGAAACCGCATTGGGGCTCCGTAAGCCTGTCCTCAGCGTGCCTGGCAAGGCGATGTTGAATAATCCTTGCCAGGACCTTTCCCGGCACACTGAGTGAGATGCCCCTGTAGTTGTTACAGTCTGTGCGGTCCCCCTTCTTAAAGAGGGGGACCACCAGGGCATCCTTCCAATCCTGCGGAACCTGTCCAGTGGTCTAGACTGTTGTTATGATGTCATATAGGGCAGTCTGTGCACAAACGCCACACTCCCTCTGCATTTCGCTTGGGAGATCATCTCTGCCCGCTGCCTTTCCTGGTCTCAGACTTCCTCAACAGATGGCACCTCAGCCAGCCACTCACAGGGGGTGACTTCTTCCAATATTTGAGGCACTGCAGCCTCAGCAGGATCATCCCCACTTTGTGCCACGAAGTTTTCCTGGCTGCGGGATTTTCCCTCCCCCAGGACCTCACAGAAATGCTCAGCAAATCTGCAAACCTGTTCCTGGGGGTCGGAGATTGGATCACCGTTTTTTCCCCGAATGATGGTAATAGGTGTGGCGCTGCAGGTTACTTTTTTGATGGAGTCAAATAGAGATTTGTGATCTCGGGCCACTGAGGCAGACTATCTCCTCAGCAACCCGCGACCACCACCCATCCTTGCAGGCGCCTCACGGCTCTCCGAACCTCCGAGCGAAGGCTGCGGTAAGCCTCCTCATTCTCTGACGTGAGATTCTGTAGCCGATGACAGTGGGCCTGTCACTTTTTCTCAACCATCCTGAACACCTCCTCTGTCAGCCAGGGTCTCTGGGGAGGTCTGGACCGCGTACCCAAAGCAGCCATTGCACACTGACACACACCCTGACACACACACTGACACTGACACACACACTTACACACACTGAATCACACACTCACACTGACACAACAACAACCGCCATTCACCACTAAGTGGTGGTGACGTCACCACGACGCTTGTGCCAGGCTATGTGCACCCCGAGGCCACGTGAAGTGTCGAACGCCCGCTGGCAGGAGGTCACGGGGCAGACCCAGGTGCCACGGGTCGACTGACTGAGATGACTGGCTGATGCACCACCTGTGCCCCCTACTGTGCCAACCCGCAGTGCTTTAGCCACCCGGCGCTCCGCTCGTTGTTGTGAGCATCGCTCCTACGCCCTCCGTTGTTGTTGGAGGGCGACTGCCTCCAACTGCCCAGTAGCATCCTTCACGAGCCTCCTCCACAGAGGCCGATCTTGACACCGCTGGTGCCGGTCATCGGCAAGTCCACTCAGCTCCACGTCCTCCTGTACCACATCACTCCATCTCTTCTCTAGCCCGTGCCGCGCCCGTTTAGCCCCCTCGATCCGGCCGAACAAAAGCTGTTTCGGCATGCGGTGGCTGGGCATGCGGGCTACATGACCCAGCCATCGCAGCCTTGCCCGCCGGAGGAGCTCACCGATGGGACCTTGCCCAGATCTGTCAAGGATTTGTGAGCTCCTCGCACAATCCACACTGACATTGTATATACTGTACATGCGATGTGTGTGCACTGTACGTACACTGCACATTCACTGTATAAGCAGTATACGTACTGCATGCACACTGTATGTACACGCCGTAGATACTGTACGCGCACACAGTATCAGTGTATAGACATCGCGTACACACTGTAAGTACTGTATAACAAAGTGTGTGTACTGTATAACAAAGTGTGTGTACAGTGCACATACGCGCTGTATATACACTCAGTATACAGTATACACACTGTGTACACTCAGTATACAGTATACACTGTATACGCTCAGTATACAGCATACACACTGTATACACCCAATATACACACTGTATACACCCAGTATACAGTATACACACTGTGCACTCAGTATACACACTGTACACACTCAGTATGCAGTATAGACACTGCACACTCGGTATACAGTATACGCACTGTACACACTCGGTATACAGTATACACACTGTATACACTCGGTACACAGTATACACACTGTATACACTCGGTACACAGTATACACACTGTATACACTCAGTACACAGTATACACACTGTATACACCCAGTATACACACTGTATACACTCAGTATACACACTCAGTATACAGTACACACACTGTATACACTCGGTATACAGCACACACACCGTACACACTCAGTAAACAGTACACTCACTGTACACCCTCAGTATACAGTGTGCACACTGTATACACCCGGTATACAGTATACGCACTGTCCACACACGGCACGCAATATGCGCACTGTACACACTCGGTACACAGTATGCACACTGTATACACTCAGTGTACAGTATACACACTGTGCACAATCAGTATACAGTATACACACCGTATACACCCAGTACACAGTATACACACTGTATACACTCGGTATACAGTATACACACTGTATACATTCAGTACACAGTATAAACACTGTATACAATCAGTATACACACTGTATACACTCAGTATACAGTGTGTACACCGAGTGTATACACTCAGTGTGTGCGTAGTATACGTACACTGTGCAGTTTATACATCACAGACAGTGTATACACGGCATGTATACACTGTACGTACAGTGTATACATGCCGTGTATACACTGTACGTACAGTGCGCGTACATGCCGCGTGTACAGTGCGCGCAGTGTGTACAGTGTCGTCACCTCAGCTCCTCCCCCTTCCGATGGGGGTGGGTGGAGGTGGGGGTGTGTGGGGTGTGTGGGTGGGGGTGTGTGGGTGGGGGTGTGTGGGGTGGGGGTGTGTGGGGTGGGGGTGTGTGGGGGGGTGTGTGGGGTGGGGGTGTGTGGGGGTGGGGGGGCGTGTGGGGTGGGGGTGTGTGGGGTGGGGGTGTGTGGGTGGGGGTGTGTGTGGTGGTGGTGGTGGTGATGGCGATGCTGAGGGAAAGTTGATGATGGTGATGATGATGGTGGTGATGACGGTGATGGTGACGGTGGTGATGACGGTGATGGTGACGCTGAGGGAAAGTTGATGATGGTGATGATGGCGGTGATGATGATGGTGGTGATGGTGATGCTGAGGGAAAGTTGATGATGGTGATGATGACGGTGATGATGATGGTGATGCTGAGGGAAAGTTGATGATGGTGATGATGATGGTGGTGATGGTGATGCTGAGGGAAAGTTGATGATGGTGATGATGATGGTGATGATGATGGTGGTGATGATGGTGATGATGGTAGTGATGATGGTGGTGATGGTGATGCTGAGGGAAAGTTGATGATGGTGATGGTGGTGATGGTGATGCTGAGGGAAAGTTGATGATGGTGATGATGATGGTGGTGATGGTGATGCTGAGGGAAAGTTGATGATGGTGATGATGATGGTGGTGATGACGGTGATGGTGACGCTGAGGGAAAGTTGATGATGGTGATGATGATGGTGGTGATGGTGACGCTGAGGGAAAGTTGATGATGGTGATGATGGCGGTGATGATGATGGTGGTGATGGTGATGCTGAGGGAAAGTTGATGATGGTGATGATGACGGTGATGATGATGGTGATGATGGTGATGCTGAGGGAAAGTTGATGATGGTGATGATGATGGTGGTGATGGTGATGCTGAGGGAAAGTTGATGATGGTGATGATGACGGTGATGATGATGGTGGTGATGGTGACGCTGAGGGAAAGTTGATAATGGTGATGATGGTGATGATGATGATGCTGAGGGAAAGTTGATGATGGTGATGATGGTGATGATGATGGTGATGCTGAGGGAAAGTTGATGATGGTGATGACGGTGATGATGATGGTGGTGATGGTGATGCTGAGGGAAAGTTGATGATGGTGATGATGATGGTGGTGATGGTGATGCTGAGGGAAAGTTGATGATGGTGATGATGACGGTGATGATGATGGTGGTGATGGTGACGCTGAGGGAAAGTTGATAATGGTGATGATGGTGATGATGATGATGCTGAGGGAAAGTTGATGATGGTGATGATGGTGATGATGATGGTGATGCTGAGGGAAAGTTGATGATGGTGATGACGGTGATGATGATGGTGGTGATGGTGATGCTGAGGGAAAGTTGATGATGGTGATGCTGAGGGAAAGTTGATGATGGTGATGATGATGGTGGTGACGCTGAGGGAAAGTTGATGATGGTGATGATGGCGGTGATGATGATGGTGGTGATGGTGATGCTGAGGGAAAGTTGATGATGGTGATGATGACGGTGATGATGATGGTGATGCTGAGGGAAAGTTGATGATGGTGATGATGATGGTGGTGATGGTGATGCTGAGGGAAAGTTGATGATGGTGATGATGACGGTGATGATGATGGTGGTGATGGTGACGCTGAGGGAAAGTTGATAATGGTGATGATGGTGATGATGATGATGGTGATGCTGAGGGAAAGTTGATGATGGTGATGATGGTGATGATGATGGTGATGCTGAGGGAAAGTTGATGATGGTGATGGTGATGCTGAGGGAAAGTTGATGATGGTGATGATGACGGTGATGATGATGGTGATGCTGAGGGAAAGTTGATGATGGTGATGATGACGGTGATGATGGTGATGGTGATGCTGAGGGAAAGTTGATGATGGTGATGATGAGGGGAAGTTGATGATGGTGATGATGACGGTGATGATGGTGATGCTGAGGGAAAGTTGATGATGGTGATGATGGTGATGCTGAGGGAAAGTTGATGATGGTGATGGTGGTGATGGTGATGCTGAGGGAAAGTTTATGGTGATGGCGGTGATGATGGTGATGATGGCGGTGGTGATGGTGATGAGTTGATGGTGATGATGGCGGCGATGATGATGATGATGGTAATGCCGAGGGGAAGTTCATGATGACGGTGATGATGATGGCGGCGGCGGCGACGGTAACGGCGATGGCGATGGTGCCGAGGGGGAAGGTGATGAAGGCGATGATTGTGGTGGTAATAATAATAATGATGGCGACTCACGTCCGTGGCGATGTAGAGTGCCGCATGGTGGAGGCGCCTGGGTAGGCGTCGTTCTCCCTGCAGCCGTCGCCTCAGCAGCAGCAGCGGCGGCGGCGGCTGTAGCAGCAGCAGCGGCGTCGGCCAGGAGCGCCAAGCAATAACGGCGGCAGCCATCACCACGGCCTTTCACCGGGGCCGGAAGGGGGTGGAGAGAGAGCCGCTGTTTAATATTCATGAGCTACGCGTTCGGCGAAGGGGGCGGGGCGAGGCGGGGAGGGGCGGGGCGGCGCGCGCGCGCGTCTTGGCGGGAAGAAGCCAACGGGAGTGCAAGGATCTCGCGCGCGCGCTCATGAATATTGATGAGGGTCGCGTAAGTTCCGTGAATGGAGCACGCGCGCGCGAGCGAGTCTCGCGAGGGCGTCGGGACGCGCGCCCTGATTCATATTCATGAGCGAGCTCGGCCAATGGGAGTGCAAGTATCTCGCGCGCGCGCTCATGAATATTGATGAGGGTCGCGTAAGGTCTGTGAATGTAACGCGCGCGCGAGTCTCGCGTGAGTCTCGCGAGAGCGTCGGGACGCGCGCCCTGATTCATTTTCATGAGGGAGCTCGGCCAATGGGAGTGCAAGGATCTCGCGCGCGCGCTCATGAATATTTAATGAGCTCGGCGGTGGGCGGGATGTTGCCGACCAATCGGATCGGTTGGTGCGCGGGCGGGGGTGGTGTTAACTAATGAATATTAAGTAGGTTGAGTAACTGTAATGTCACGCGCGCATCTCGCGAGGGCATCGGGGACACGCGCTTTCAATTAATATTCATGAGGGAGCTCGGCCAATGAGAGCGCAGGGATATGAGCGCGCTTACCAACATGAATATTCTATTCTTAGTTTTTTCGGTAAAGTCACGCTGAAGGGAAACAACAAAATAATAAAAATATATAAAACAATAAAAAATAAATAAAAATATTCTAATGAGAATGAGCTTATGAATATTCAGCAGCACTACGAAATCCGCCAATCCGGTTGGCTGCGAGATTTCGTGAATATTTAAAAAAAATGTATTCGCGTTCACCCCCCTGGAAGGTCGTCCGCCTAATTAATATTCATGAGGGAGGGGCGTGGTCCGTCAATGACCACGTGGTCCGTCAATGACCACGTGGTCCGTCAATGACCACGTGGTCCGTCAATGACCACGTGGTCCGTCAATGACCACGTGGTCCGTCAATGACCACGTGGTCCGTCAATGACCACGTGGTCCGTCAATGACCACGTGGTCCGTCAATGACCACGTGGTCCGTCAATGACCACGTGGTCCGTCAATGACCACGTGGTCCGTCAATGACCACGTGGTCCGTCAATGACCACGTGGTCCGTCAATGACCACGTGGTCCGTCAAT
Organism: Petromyzon marinus; assembly: GCF_010993605.1. Taxonomy (NCBI): domain Eukaryota; kingdom Metazoa; phylum Chordata; class Hyperoartia; order Petromyzontiformes; family Petromyzontidae; genus Petromyzon; species Petromyzon marinus. The sequence continues at coordinate 47,036 of NW_022639138.1, read as the reverse complement.
GACCACGTGGTCCGTCAATGACCACGTGGTCCGTCAATAACCATTCGTGAACACAAAGCAGACCTTAACCACGGTAGGACCAACACCTCGGCCGTGGCAGATCATTGTTATAATTCAGTAGGTTCACATGACATTGACTTCTCCAAGACAGAGGTTCTCTGCAACCCATCTGGCTACCATGAGAGATTCGTTCATGAGGCTATCCACATATACAAGCACAGAGACAATTTCAACCGAGAAGATGGATTCTATCTTAGCAATCATTGGAAAGATTTGATAAACTATTTCAGGTCTTAATTGATTGTTCACGCTTACAGTGGCTTTCAGACAGCATACATTATAAAATAAAAATAAAAATTCGTCTCCCCCACTTCTCTTTTCAGAATATAGATGGACTAGTCCTTCTAAATAAACTGCCAAATCGCTGCGCGTGGCGCTAACGTTTTTTTATATAAATGCACCGTTTAAAAATATATATAATGCACCGTTTAAAAATAAATTAATGCAAACCAACACACCTGAAGATGACCGTTTGTGTTATGGTCGAAACGTCGTGAGAATTTTTATAGTTTTATATATATTTTATTATTTTGTTGTTTCCCTTCAACGTGACTTTACCGAAAGAACTAAGAATAAAGTATTATTCTCGTGGTTTTCACACCTGATGATGATTGCTTGTGTTGCGGGCCGAAACGTCGTGAGAATTTTATTGTTTCAAATTTTTATTATTTTTTTATTGTTTCCCTTCCAACGTGGTGACTTTACCGAAAGAACCAACAATATGAATCCCTGCAAGTCTCGAAAGCTTTAAATAAAAATGTAGTATTATTCTGGATTAGTATGAGTATACGGACAGTGGATTTTCCACTGGCATCCTCCCCCGTAGCTGATGCCAAAGGAATTTCCCAATGTCCCCAGAGCCACAGAGACTCTGAGGACATCACAGGCACTGTTGCCAAACCACAGTTAATCACTCAGCATTTAATCACTCATCTCTAACAGCCTCACCACTGCCCCATAGACTCAGTCTCAGTCTATGGGGCAGTGTTGAGTCTATGGTGCAGTGCTGAGTCTATGGTGCAGTGTTGAGTCTATGGTGCAGTGTTGAGTCTATGGGGCAGTGCTGAGTCTATGGTGCAGTGCTGAGTCTATGGGCATTGTTGAGTCTATGGTGCAGTGTTGAGTCTATGGGCAGTGTTGAGTCTATGGTTAACAGTGTTGAGTCTATGGTGCAGTGTTGAGTCTATGGGCAGTGTTGAGTCTATGGGGCAGTGCTGAGTCTATGGTGCAGTGTTGAGTCTATGGGCAGTGTTGAGTCTATGGTGCAGTGTTGAGTCTATGGGCATTGTTGAGTCTATGGTGCAGTGTTGAGTCTATAGTGCAGTGTTGAGTCTATGGGCAGTGTTGAGTCTATGGGGATTGTTGAGTCTATGGTGCAGTGTTGAGTCTATGGTATAGTGTTGAGTCTATGGTGCAGTGTTGAGTCTATGGTGCAGTGTTGAGTCTATGGGGCAGTGTTGAGTCTATGGGCAGTGTTGAGTCTACGATGCAGTGTTGAGTCTATGGGTAGTGTTCAGTCTATGGTGCAGTGTTGAGTCTATAGTGCAGTGTTGAGTCTATGGGCAGTGTTGAGTCTATGGGGATTGTTGAGTCTATGGTGCAGTGTTGAGTCTATGGTATAGTGTTGAGTCTATGGTGCAGTGTTGAGTCTATGGTGCAGTGTTGAGTCTATGGGGCAGTGTTGAGTCTATGGGGCAGTGTTGAGTCTATGGTGCAGGGTTGAGTCTATGGGGCAGTGTTGAGTCTATGGTGCAGTGTTAAGTCTATGGTGCAGTGTTGAGTCTATGGGGCAGTGTTGAGTCTATGGTGCAGGGTTGAGTCTATGGTGCAGGGTTGAGTCTATGGGCAGTGTTGAGTCTATGATGCAGTGTTGAGTCTATGGGTAGTGTTGAGTCTATGGGCAGTGTTGAGTCTATGGTGCAGTGTTGAGTCTATGGGCAGTGTTGAGTCTATGGGCAGTGTTGAGTCTATGGGCATTGTTGAGTCTATGGTGCAGTGTTGAGTCTATGGGCATTGTTGAGTCTATGGGCAGTGTTGAGTCTATGGTGCAGTGTTGAGTCTATGGTGCAGTGTTGAGTCTATATGGTGCAGTGTTGAGTCTATGGTGCAGTGTTGAGTCTATGGTGCAGTGTTGAGTCTATGGGGCAGTGCTGAGTCTATGGTGCAGTGCTGAGTCTATGGTGCAGTGCTGAGTCTATGGGCAGTGTTGAGTCTATGGGCAGTGTTGAGTCTATGGTGCAGTGTTGAGTCTATGATGCAGTGTTGAGTCTATGGGTAGTGTTGAGTCTATGGTGCAGTGTTGAGTCTATGGGGCAGTGTTGATTTTATAGACTCAACACTGCACCATAGACTCAACACTGCACCATAGACTCAACACTACCCATAGACTCAACACTGCATCATAGACTCAACACTACCCATAGACTCAACACTGCACCATAGACTCAACACTGCACCATAGACTCAACGTTGGTTGCTATGGGGGGAGGGGTGACTTCCGGGTCTGGTCACCATGGCGACGCGCCTCAACAAAGGCCTAGGCGACGAGGCCTCGGCTAGGTGAGCCCGCGGCCTGGAGTTAATTTTTGTTCGTTTCGAATTCCCCGTCAAACTTCGTGGAAATTAACTTTTAATTTCACCTTTTTAAGAGCCTAGCAAAGGTGGGGCGAGTGCCGAGGTCGCCTCAGTTGGCGGCGATTTATAATTGTGGTTAAAAAGGACCCAATCTCGCGTCTGCAAACCAGCTGTGCCTTCAGGTAATAAGTATTGTAAGTTAATTTGATTTTAAACATTTAGTGTACAATTATTGCCAATTTTTTTTATCCTGCACAGGTTCGTGAACAAGTGTTACGTTGGTTTGCAAAAGGGCGCTGTTTTGTTTCGCAGATGTTGTTAGTTAAGGGAATGTTTAACTCGTGTAACGTCTCAAGCACATTGCGAAGCAGGGACTACTCACACACACACACTGAGTCACTCACTCACACACTCACTCACACACTCACTCACCCACTCACTCACCCACTCAGTCACCCACTCACTCACCCACTCACTCAGTCACTCACACACTCACTCACTCAGTCACCCACTCACTCACACACTCACCCACCCACTCACTCACCCACTCACTCACCCACTCACCCACACACTCACTCAGTCACTCACTCACTCACCCACTTACTCACCCACTCAGTCACCCGCTCACCCGCTCACCCACTCACTCACCCACTCACTCACTCACCCACACACTCACTCAGTCACTCACTCACACACTCACACACTCACTCACTCACGCACACACTCACTCACACACTCACTCACTCACCAACACACTCACTCACTCACCCACTCACTCACTCGCTCACCCACTCGCTCACTCACTCACCCACTCATTCACCCACCCACACACTCACCCACTCACTCACCCACTCACTCACCCACTCACTCACCCACACACTCAGCCACTCACTCACTCACCCACTCACTTACCCACTCACTCACTAACTCACTCACCCACTCACTCACTCACCCACTCACTCACCCACACACTCACTCACCCACTCACTCACTCACCTACTCACCCACTCACTCAGCCACTCACCCACTCACTCACTCACCCACTCTCCCACTCAGTCACCTACTCACTCACTCACCCACTCACTCACCCACTCACTCACCCACTCACTCATCTACTCACTTAGCCACTCACCCACTCACTCACCCACTCTCCCACTCAGTCACCCACTCACTCACCCACTCACCCACTCTCCCACTCAGTCACCCACTCACTTACCCACTCACTCACTCACGCACTTACTCACTCACCCACACACTCACAGAGACAGAGACACATAGAGTAACACAGAGAGATACACAGATACACACACAGATACACACACAGACACACACACACACGTAGAGACGCAGAGAGACACACACAGACACACACAGACATACGTAGAGACATAGAGATACACACAGACACAGCGTCACACAGATACACAAAGATACACACACACACACAGAAACAGAGACACACACAGAGACACACACAGACACACACAGACACAGAGACACCCGCAGACACACACAGACACAGAGACACAGAGAGACACACACAAAGACACACACAGACACAGAGACACAGAGAGACACACACAGACACAGAGAGACACACACAGACACAGAGAGACACACAGACACAGAGACACACAGAGACACACAGAGACACAGAGACACACACAGACAAAGAGACACACACAGACACACACACAGACACACACAGAGACACACACACACAGACACAGAGACACAGACACACACAGACACACACAGGCACAGAGACACACACAGACACACACAGAGACACACACAGAGACAGAGACACACACAGACAGAGAGAGACACACAGATACACACACAGACACAGACAGAGAGACACACAGACACAGAGACACACACAGACACAGAAACACACAC
>NW_022639138.1:7500-37500 GCF_010993605.1 Petromyzon marinus | reverse complement strand
GGAAAGAACGGTGACCCAATCTCCGACCCCCAGGAACAGATTTGCAGATTTGCTGACCATTTCTGTGAGTTACTGGGGGAGCTGAAATCCCTCAGCCAGGAAAACATCGTGGCACAAAGTGAGGATGACACTGCTGAGGCTGCGGTGTCTCAAATATTGGAAGAAGTCACCCCCTGTGAGTGGCTGGCTGAGGTGCCAACTGTTGAGGAAGTACTGAGGGCGATCCAGAGTCTGATCCCAGGAAAGGCACCGGGCAGAGATGATCTCCCAAGCGAAATGCTGAGGGAGGGTGGCGTTTGTGCACAGACTGCCCTACATGACATCGTAACAACGGTCTGGACCACTGGACGGGTTCCGCAGGATTGGAAGGATGCCCTGGTGGTCCCCCTCTTTAAGAAGGGGGACCGCACAGACTGTAACAACTACAGGGGCATCTCACTCCTCAGTGTGCCGGGAAAGGTCCTGGCAAGGATTATTCAGCATCGCCTTGCCAGGCACGCTGAGGAGAGGCTTGCGGAGCCCCAATGCGGTTTCAGGAAAGGGCGGTCCTGCACAGATGCCATATTTTCTGTCCGTCTGCTACAGCAGATGTGTAGGGAATTCCAACAAGACCTACATCTCTGCTTTATTGACCTGGTCAAGGCCTATGATACCATCAGTAGGCCTGGGCTCTGGGTCGTTCTTCGTGCTTTTGGAGTACCTGACCGTCTGCTCACGATCATTAAGGACCTTCATGATGGTGAGCGGGCCCGGGTAAAACTACGTGGCCGGGAGTCAGAGCCATTCCCTGTACACCTTGGGGTGCAACAGGGATGTCCTCTGGCTCCCACATTATTTAACATCTATTTTGACCACGTAGTTCGTGAAGCCTTCAATAGCTGTACCGGGGGAATCTCCATATGGTACAGATATAATGGGAGGCTGATCGATGCCCGGGTGCGGTCAAGGGATGGCTTTCTATTGCTCAACCACGTTATGTATGCTGATGATTTGGTAATAGCTGCTCAGTCAGAGGAGGAGTTGGAGATGCTGCTGCTGAGACTGGAGCGTGCCACTAAGAGGTGGGGCCTTACCATCAGCCCCACCAAAACTAAGCACCTGCCTGGGTATTTTGTACCATCGGACACTCCACCCCCACAACTCCCAATCGGTGATGGGGCAGTTGTGGAGAGAGTGGAGAGTTACCCATACCTGGGCAGTGTGCTTATGACCGGCTCCGGTTTAACAGCAGAGGTCTCACTCCGAATCAGTCGAGCGGCAATATCTTTTCATCGGTTGCGTAACGCTGTTTGGAAGCTACCTGGTCTGTCGCTCCGCACTAAGCTTCAGGTCTTCTCGGCCACGGTCATTCCCTCCCTTTTCTTCACTTGCGAAACGTGGACCCCCCTAATGGAACATCTTTGCCGGTTAGAAACATTTAGGCTGAGTTTAACCTGCAGGCTGGATTGTTTGAGGAGCTGATGAATCCTTGAAAGATCTGGGCAAGGTCCCATCGGTGAGCTCCTCCGGCGGGCAAAGCTGCGATGGCTGGGTCATGTAGCCCGCGTGCCCAGCCACCGCATGCCAAAACAGCTTTTGTTCGGCCGGATTGAGGGGGCTAAACGGGCGCGGCACGGGCTAGAGGAGAGATGGAGTGATGTGGTACAGGAGGACGTGGAGCTGAGTGGACTTGCCGATGACCGGTACCAGCGGTGTCAAGATCGGCCTCTGTGGAGGAGGCTCGTGAAGGACGCTACTGGGCAGTTGGAGGCAGTCGCCCTCCAACAACAACGGAGGGCGGAGGAGCGACGCTCACAACAGCGAGCGGAGCGCCGGGTGGCTAAAGCACAGCAGGTTGGCACAGTAGGGGGCACAGGTGGTGCATCAGCCAGTCATCTCAGTCAGTCGACCCGTGGCACCTGGGTCTGCCCCGTGACCTCCTGCCAGCGGGCGTTCGACACTTCACGTGGCCTCAGGGTGCACATAGCCTGGCACAAGCGTCGTGGTGACGTCACCGCCACTTAGTGGCGAATGGCGGTTGTTGTTGTTGTTGTTGTGTGTGTGTCAGTGTGTGTGTGTCAGTGTGTGTGTGTGTGTGTATGTATGTGTCTGTGTGTGTGTGTCTGTGTCAGTATCTCTGTGTCTGTGTCTCTGTGTCTGTGTGAGTGTCAATGTGTCTGTGTGTGTCAGTGTGTTGTTGTTGATTATGGTGGTGCTGGTTGTGATGGTGGTGTTGATGATGGTGATGATGATGATGGTGATGATGGTGGCGGTGATGATGGTGGTGATGATGATGGTGAGGATGACACTCACCCTCACCACACTCATCACTGGTGGCAGTGGTGGTGGTGGTGGTTGTTGTGATCATTGCCATGTAGCTAAAGCTGATTCCAAGAGGCTGTTCCTCACATCACCATCACAGCAGCCAAGTGGGGCTCTAGATGGGTGTGAGGGGCTGGTCACCCCTCCACCTTCAAATAACTACCACTCAGTCACTCACTCAGTCACTCAGTCACTCACTCAGTCACTCAGTCAGTCACTCAGTCACTCACTCAGTCACTCAGTCACTCAGTCAGTCGCTCAGTCACTCACTCAGTCACTCAGTCACTCACTCAGTTAGTCACTCAGTCACTCATTCAGTCACTCAGTCACTCACTCAGTCGCTCAGTCACTCACTCAGTCACTCAGTCAGTCACTCAGTCAGTCACTCACTCAGTCAGTCGCTCAGTCACTCAGTCACTCATTCAGTCACTCATTCAGTCACTCAGTCACTCAGTCACTCACTCAGTCACTCAGTCAGTCACTCAGTCAGTCACTCACTCAGTCACTCACTCAGTTAGTCACTCAGTCACTCACTCAGTCACTCAGTCACTCACTCACTCAGTCAGTCACTCAGTCAGTCACTCAGTCACTCAGTCAGTCACTCAGTCACTCACTCAGTCACTCACTCACTCACTCAGTCACTCACTCAGTCACTCACTCAGTCACTCAGTCAGTCACTCACTCAGTCACTCAGTCACTCACTCAGTCACTCAGTCACTCACCCAGTCACTCAGTCAGTCACTCACTCAGTCACTCAGTCACTCACTCAGTCACTCAGTCACTCACTCAGTCACTCACTCAGTCACTCAGTCAGTCACTCACTCAGTCACTCAGTCACTCACTCAGTCACTCAGTCACTCACCCAGTCACTCAGTCAGTCACTCAGTCACTCACTCAGTCACTCACTCAGTCACTCAGTCACTCACTCAGTCACTCAGTCACTCACTCAGTCACTCAGTCACTCACTCAGTCACTCAGTCACTCAGTCACTCACTCAGTCACTCAGTCACTCACTCACTCAGTCACCCACTCAGTCACTCAGTCACTCACTCAGTCACTCAGTCACTCACTCAGTCACTCACTCAGTCACTCAGTTAGTCACTCACTCACTCAGTCACTCAGTCACTCAGTCACTCACTCACTCAGTCACTCAGTCACTCACTCACTCAGTCACTCAGTCACTCAGTCACTCACTCAGTCACTCAGTCACTCACTCAGTCACTCAGACACTCACTCAGTCACTCAGTCACTCACTCAGTCACTCAGTTAGTCACTCACTCACTCAGTCACTCGGTCACTCAGTCACTCAGTCACTCACTCAGTCACTCAGTCACTCACTCAGTCACTCAGTCACTCACTCAGTCACTCAGTCAGTCACTCACTCAGTCAGTCACTCAGTCAGTCACTCAGTCACTCACTCAGTCACTCACTCAGTCACTCAGTCACTCACTCAATCACTCACTCAGTCACTCACTCAGTCACTCAGTCACTCACTCAGTCACTCAGTCACTCAGTCAGTCACTCAGTCAATCACTCAGTCACTCAGTCAGTCACTCAGTCACTCAGTCAGTCACTCAGTCAGTCAATCACTCACTCAGTCACTCACTCAGTCACTCACTCACTCAGTCAGTCACTCAGTCAGTCACTTACTCAGTCAGTCACTCAGTCACTCAGTCACTCACTCAGTCACTCACTCAGTCACTCAGTCACTCAGTCACTTAGTCACTCACTCAGTCACTCAGTCACTCAGTCACTCACTCAGTCACTCACTCAGTCACTCAGTCACTCACTCAGTCACTCACTCAGTCACTCAGTTAGTCACTCACTCAGTCACTCACTCAGTCACACAGTCACTCACTCAGTCACTCAGTCACTCAGTCACTCACTCAGTCACTCACTCAGTCACTCAGTCAGTCACTCACTCAGTCACTCAGTCACTCACTCAGTCACTCAGTCACTCACCCAGTCACTCAGTCAGTCACTCAGTCACTCACTCAGTCACTCAGTCACTCACTCAGTCACTCAGTCACTCACTCAGTCACTCACTCAGTCACTCAGTAACTCATTCAGTCACTCATTCACTCAATCACTCACTCAGTCACTCAGTCACTCACTCAGTCACTCACTCAGTCACTCAGTCACTCACTCAGTCACTCAGTCACTCAGTCACTCACTCAGTCACTCAGTCACTCACTCAGTCACTCAGTCAGTCACTCACTCAGTCACTCACTCACTCAGTCACTCACTCAGTCACTCACTCACTCAGTCACTCAGTCAGTCACTTACTCAGTCACTCACTCACTCAGTCACTCAGTCAGTCACTCAGTCAGTCAGTCACTCAGTCACTCACTCAGTCACTCACTCACTCAGTCACTCACTCAGTCACTCACTCACTCAGTCACTCACTCAGTCACTCAGTCAGTCACTTACTCAGTCACTCACTCAGTCACTCAGTCACTCACTCAGTCACTCACTCAGTCACTCAGTCACTCACTCAGTCACTCAGTCACTCACTCAGTCACTCAGTCACTCACTCAGTCACTCACTCACTCAGTCACTCACTCAGTCACTCAGTCACTCAGTCACTCACTCACTCAGTCACTCACTCAGTCACTCACTCACTCAGTCACTCAGTCACTCACTCACCCACTCACTCACTCAGTCACTCACTCAGTCACTCAGTCACTCATTCAGTCACTCAGTCACTCAGTTAGTCATTCAGTCACTCACTCAGTCACTCACTCAGTCACTCACTCAGTCACTCAGTCACTCAGTCACTCACTCAGTCACTCACTCAGTCACTCACTCACTCAGTCACTCACTCAGTCACTCAGTCACTCACTCACTCAGTCACTCACTCAGTCACTCACTCAGTCACTCAGTCACTCACCCAGTCACTCACTCAGTCACTCACTCACTCAGTCACTCAGTCACTCACTCAGTCACTCAATCACTCAGTCAGTCACTCACTCAGTCACCGAGTCACTCAGTCACTCAGTCACTCACTCAGTCACTCACTCACTCACTCAGTCACTCACTCAGTCACTCAGTCACTCACTCAGTCACTCAGTCACTCACTCACTCACTCAGTCACTCAGTCACTCACTCACTCAGTCACTCAGTCACTCAGTCACTCACTCACTCAGTCACTCAGTCACTCACTCAGTCACTCAGTCACTCACTCAGTCACTCACTCAGTCACTCAGTCACTCACTCTGTCACTCAGTCACTCACCCAGTCACTCACTCAGTCACTCAGTCACTCACTTAGTCAGTCACTCAGTCAGTCACTCAGTCAGTCAATCACTCAGTCACTCAGTCAGTCACTCACTCAGTCAGTCAGTCACCTAGTCACTCAGTTAGTCAGTCACTCAGTCCTCAATCACCTAGTCAGTCACTCAGTCAGTCACTCAGTCAGTCACTCACTCAGTCACTCAGCCACTCACTCATCCAATCACTCACTCACTCAGTCACTCAGCCACACACCCAGTCACTCAGTAACTCATTCAGTCACTCATTCACTCATCCAATCACTCACTCACTCAGTCACTCAATCACTCACTCATCCACTCACCCACTCACTCACTCACCCACTCACCCACCCACCCACTCACCCACTCACCCACCCACTCACCCACCCACCCACTCACCCACTCACCCACCCACCCACTCACTCACTCACTCACCCACCCACCCACCCACACACTCACCCACTCACCCACCCACTCACCCACTCACTCACCCACTCACCCACCCACCCACTCACTCACTCACTCACCCACTCACCCACCCACCCACCCACTCACTCACTCACCCACCCACTCACCCACTCACTCACCCACTCATCCACCCACTCACCCACCCACCCACTCACCCACCCACCCACCCACTCACCCACCCACCCACTCACTCACCCACCCACCCACTCACTCACTCACCCACCCACTCACCCACCCACCCACTCACTCACTCACCCACCCACCCACTCACTCACCCACTCACTCACCCACTCACCCACCCACCCACTCACCCACTCACCCACCCACTCACCCACCCACTCACCCACTCACTCACCCACCCACTCACCCACTCACTCACCCACCCACACACCCACCCACCCACTCACCCACCCACTCACTCACCCACCCACCCACACACTCACTCACCCACTCACCCACTCACCCACTCACTCACCCACTCACCCACTCACCCACCCACCCACTCACCCACTCACTCACCCACTCACTCACCCACCCACTCACCCACTCACTCACCCACCCACTCACCCACCCACTCACTCACCCACTCACTCACCCACTCACTCACCCACTCACCCACCCACTCACCCACTCACTCACTCACTCACTCACCCACCCACCCACCCACTCACCCACCCACTCACCCACTCAACCACCCACCCACTCACCCACCCACCCACTCACTTACCCACTCACTCACCCACTCACCCACTCACTCACCCACTCACTCACCGACTCACTCACCCACTCACCCACCCACTCACTCACTCACCCACTCACTCACCCACTCACTCACCCACCCACTCACTCACTCACTCACCCACCCACCCACTCACCCACTCACCCACCCACTCACCCACTCAACCACTCACCCACTCACCCACCCACTCACTTACCCCCTCAGTCACCCACTCACCCACTCACTCACCCACCCACCCACCCACTCACTCACCCACTCACTTACCCACTCAGTCACCCACTCACCCACTCACCCACCCACCCACTCACTCACCCACCCACCCACTCACTCACCCACTCACTCACCCACCCACTCACCCACTCACCCACTCACTCACTCACCCACCCACTCACTCACCCACTCACTCACCCACCCACTCACCCACACACTCACCCACCCACCCACCCACTCACTCACTCACCCACCCACCCACTCACTCACCCACCCACACACTCACCCACCCACCCACTCACTCACTCACCCACCCACTCACCCACTCACCCACCCACTCACCCATCCACCCACTCACACACGCACTCACCCACCCACTCACTCACCCACCCACTCACTGACCCACCCACCCAACCACTCACTCACCCACCCACCCACTCACTCACTCACTCACCCACCCACTCACCCACTCACTCACTCACTCAACCACTCACCCACTCACCCACACACTCACTCACCCACTCACTCACTCACCCACCCACTCACTCAACCACCCACTCACCCACTCACTCACTCACTGACCCACCCACTCACTCACCCACTCACTCACCCACTCACTCACTCACCCACCCACTCACCCACTCACCCACTCACTCACCCACTCACCCACTCACTCACACACCCACTCACCCACCCACTCACCCACTCACCCACCCACTCACCCACTTACCCACCCACTCATCCACTCACTCACCCACTCACACACCCACCCACTCACCCACTCACCCTCTCACTCACCCACCCACTCACCCACCTACTCACTCACCCACCCACCCACTCACCCACCCACCCACTCACTTACCCACTCAGTCACCCACTCACTTACCCACTCAGTCACCCACTCACCCAGTCACTCACCCACTCACCCACTCACTCACTCACCCACCCACTCACTCACTCACCCACCCACCCACTCACCCACTCACTCACTCACCCACTCACCCACCCACCCACTCACCCACTCACCCACCCACTCACCCACCCACCCACTCACCCACTCACCCACCCACCCACTCACTCACCCACTCACTCACCCACCCACTCACCCACCCACCCACTCACCCACCTACCCACCCACCCACTCACCCACCTACCCACCCACCCACTCACCCACTCACTCACTCACCCACCCACCCACTCACCCACTCACTCACTCACCCACTCACCCACCCACTCACTCACCCACCCTTCCACTCACCCACTCACCCACTCACTCACTCACCCACTCACCCACTCACCCACCCACTCACCCACCCACCCACTCACCCACCCACCCACTCACCCACTCACTCACCCACCCACTCACCCACCCATCCACCCACTCACCCACTCACCCACTCACTCACCCACCCACTCACCCACTCACTCACCCACTCACCCACTCACTCACCCACCCACCCACTCACCCATAGGCTGTTGGAGTCACGTGTGCGTGCTCAGCGCGACGCTGAGGACCGGCGGCGTGCTGCCTGCCTGGCCGAGCGCCGGGCCCGTCAGAGGGAGGCGACCGAAAATTTCCAGCGGGGACACCTCCCACTGACGGCTCGTCACAGAAGAAGCCACACGGCACGCACAGTGGGTGAGTGGGTGGGTGAGTGAGTGGGTGGGTGGGTGAGTGGGTGAGTGGGTGGGTGAGTGAGTGGGTGGGTGAGTGAGTGAGTGGGTGAGTGAGTGGGTGAGTGGGTGGGTGAGTGAGTGGGTGGGTGGGTGGGTGAGTGGGTGAGTGAGTGGGTGGGTGGGTGGATGGGTGAGTGGGTGAGTGGGTGGGTGGGTGAGTGGGTGGGTGGGTGAGTGAGTGGATGGGTGGGTTAGTGAGTGGGTGAGTGGGTGAGTGAGTGGGTGGGTGAGTGGGTGGGTGAGTGGGTGGGTGGGTGAGTGAGTGGGTGAGTGAGTGAGTGGATGGGTGAGTGGGTGAGTGAGTGAGTGGGTGAGTGAGTGAGTGGGTGAGTGAGTGGGTGGGTGGGTGAGTGGGTGGGTGGGTGAGTGGGTGGGTGAGTGGATGGGTGGGTGATGGTGAGTGGGTGAGTGGGTGGGTGGGTGAGTGAGTGGGTGGGTGAGTGGGTGGGTGGGTGGGTGAGTGGGTGGGTGGGTGAGTGGGTGGGTGAGTGGAAGGGTGGGTGGGTGAGTGGGTGGGTGAGTGGGTGGGTGGGTGAGTGAGTGAGTGGGTGGGTGGGTGGGTGAGTGAGTGAGTGGGTGAGTGAGTGAGTGGGTGAGTGAGTGGGTGGGTGGGTGAGTGGGTGGGTGGGTGAGTGGGTGGGTGGGTGGGTGGGTGGGTGAGTGGAAGGGTGGGTGGGTGAGTGGGTGAGTGGGTGGGTGGGTGAGTGAGTGGGTGGGTGAGTGGGTGGGTGGGTGGGTGAGTGGGTGGGTGGGTGAGTGGGTGGGTGAGTGGGAGGGTGGGTGGGTGAGTGGGTGGGTGAGTGGGTGGGTGAGTGGGTGAGTGAGTGGGTGAGTGGGTGGGTGGGTGAGTGGGTGGGTGAATGGATGGGTGCATGGGTGAGTGGGTGGGTGAGTGGGTGAGTGGGTGAGTGAGTGAGTGGGTGAGTGGGTGGGTGAGTGGGTGGGTGGGTGAGTGAGTGGGTGGGTGAGTGAGTGAGTGGGTGGGTGGGTGGGTGAGTGGGTGAGTGGGTGAGTGGGTGGGTGAGTGAGTGAGTGGGTGAGTGAGTGAGTGGGTGAGTGAGTGGGTGGGTGGGTGAGTGGGTGGGTGGGTGAGTGGGTGGGTGGGTGAGTGGGTGAGTGAGTGGAAGGGTGGGTGGGTGAGTGGGTGAGTGGGTGGGTGGGTGAGTGAGTGGGTGGGTGAGTGGGTGAGTGGGTGGGTGAGTGGGTGGGTGGGTGAGTGGGTGGGTGAGTGGAAGGGTGGGTGGGTGAGTGGGTGGGTGAGTGGGTGGGTGAGTGGGTGAGTGAGTGGGTGAGTGGGTGGGTGGGTGAGTGGGTGGGTGAATGGATGGGTGAATGGGTGAGTGGGTGGGTGAGTGGGTGAGTGGGTGAGTGAGTGAGTGGGTGAGTGGGTGGGTGAGTGGGTGGGTGGGTGGGTGAGTGGGTGGGTGGGTGAGTGGGTGGGTGAGTGAGTGGGTGAGTGGGTGAGTGAGTGAGTGGGTGAGTGGGTGAGTGGGTGGGTGAGTGAGTGAGTGGGTGGGTGGGTGGGTGAGTGGGTGAGTGGGTGGGTGAGTGGGTGGGTGAGTGGGTGGGTGGGTGAGTGGGTGAGTGGGTGGGTGAGTGAGTGGGTGGGTGAGTGAGTGGGTGGGTGGGTGGGTGGGTGAGTGAGTGGGTGAGTGAGTGAGTGGGTGGGTGGGTGAGTGGGTGGGTGGGTGGGTGAGTGAGTGGGTGGGTGGGTGGGTAGGTGAGTGAGTGGGTGAGTGAGTGAGTGAGTGGGTGAGTGAGTGGGTGGGTGGGTGAGTGGGTGGGTGGGTGAGTGGGTGGGTGGGTGAGTGGGTGAGTGAGTGAGTGGGTGAGTGGGTGAGTGAGTGGGTGAGTGAGTGAGTGGGTGAGTGGGTGGGTGGGTGAGTGGGTGAGTGGGTGGGTGAGTGCGTGGGTGAGTGGGTGGGTGGGTGAGTGGGTGAGTGGGTGGGTGAGTGAGTGGGTGGGTGAGTGAGTGGGTGGGTGGGTGGGTGGGTGAGTGAGTGGGTGAGTGAGTGAGTGGGTGGGTGGGTGAGTGGGTGGGTGGGTGGGTGGGTGAGTGAGTGGGTGGGTGGGTGGGTAGGTGAGTGAGTGGGTGAGTGAGTGAGTGAGTGGGTGAGTGAGTGGGTGGGTGGGTGAGTGGGTGGGTGGGTGAGTGGGTGGGTGGGTGAGTGGGTGGGTGGGTGAGTGGGTGAGTGAGTGGGTGGGTGGGTGGGTGAGTGAGTGGGTGAATGGGTGAGTGGGTGAGTGAGTGAGTGGGTGGGTGAGTGAGTGGGTGGGTGGGTGGGTGAGTGAGTGAGTGAGTGGGTGGGTGGGTGGGTGAGTGGGTGGGTGAGTGGGTGGGTGGGTGAATGGGTGGGTGAGTGAGTGGGTGAGTGGGTGAGTGGGTGGGTGGGTGGGTGTGTGAGTGGGTGAGTGGGTGGGTGGGTGAGTGGGTGAGTGGGTGGGTGAGTGGGTGAGTGAGTGGGTGGGTGGGTGAGTGGGTGGGTGAGTGGGTGAGTGAGTGAGTGGGTGAGTGGGTGAGTGAGTGGGTGGGTGAGTGAGTGGGTGAGTGAGTGAGTGGGTGAGTGGGTGGGTGGGTGGGTGAGTGTGTGGGTGGGTGAGTGAGTGAGTGGGTGAGTGAGTGGGTGAGTGGGTGGGTGAGTGTGTGGGTGGGTGAGTGAGTGGGTGGGTGAGTGGGTGAGTGGGTGAGTGAGTGGGTGAGTGGGTGGGTGAGTGGGTGAGTGGGTGGGTGGGTGAGTGGGTGGGTGGGTGAGTGGGTGGGTGAGTGGGTGGGTGAGTGGGTGAGTGGGTGTGGGAGTGGGTGGGTGAGTGGGTGAGTGAGTGGGTGGGTGGGTGAGTGGGTGAGTGAGTGAGTGGGTGGGTGAGTGAGTGGGTGGGTGAGTGGGTGGGTGAGTGGGTGGGTGGGTGAGTGGGTGAGTGAGTGGGTGAGTGAGTGAGTGGGTGGGTGAGTGAGTGAGTGAGTTAGTGGGTGAGTGAGTGGGTGAGTGGGTGAGTGGGTGAGTGAGTGGATGGGTGGGTTAGTGAGTGGGTGTGTGAGTGGGTAAGTTGGTGGGTGGGTGGGTGAGTGGGTGCGTGGGTGAGTGGGTGAGTGAGTGAGTGGGTGAGTGGGTGAGTGAGTGAGTGGGTGGGTGAGTGAGTGGGTGGGTGAGTGGGTGAGTGGGTGAGTGAGTGAGTGGGTGGGTGAGTGGGTGAGTGGGTGGGTGGGTGGGTGAGTGAGTGGGTGAGTGGGTGGGTGAGTGGGTGAGTGGGTGAGTGAGTGAGTGGGTGAGTGGGTGGGTGAGTGGGTGAGTGAGTGGGTGAGTGGGTGAGAGAGTGGATGGGTGGGTTAGTGAGTGGGTGAGTGAGTGAGTGGGTGGGTGGGTGAGTGAGTGTGTGGGTGGGTGAGTGGGTGAGTGAGTGGATGAGTGAGTGAGTGGGTGGGTGGATGGGTGAGTGAGTGAGTGGGTGTGTGCGTGGGTGGGTGAGTGAGTGGGTGAGTGGGTGGGTGGGTGAGTGAGTGGGTGGGTGGTTGGGTGAGTGAGTGGGTGGGTGGATGGGAGAGTGAGTGAGTGGGTGTGTGCGTGGGTGGGTGAGTGAGTGGGTGAGTGGGTGGGTGAGTGAGTGAGTGGGTGAGTGAGTGAGTGGGTGGGTTAGTTGGTGAGTGGGTGAGTGGGTGAGTGGGTGGGTGAGTGGGTGAGTGGGTGAGTGGGTGGGTGGGTGGGTGAGTGGGTGGGTGGGTGGGTGAGTGAGTGGGTGGGTGAGTGAGTGGGTGAGTGAGTGAGTGAGTGGGTGAGTGGGTGGGTGAGTGGGTGAGTGGGTGGGTGAGTGCGTGAGTGAGTGAATGAGTGAGTGTGTGAGTGGGTGGGTGGGTGAGTGGGTGGGTGAGTGGGTGAGTGGGTGGGTGAGTGGGTGAGTGAGTTAGTGAGTGGGTGGGTGGGTGGGTGGGTAAGTGGGTGGGTGGGTAAGTGGGTGGGTCAGTGAGTGGGTGGGTGGGTGGGTGAGTGAGTGGGTGGGTGGGTGAGTGGGTGGGTGGGTGGGTGAGTGGGTGAGTGAGTGAGTGAGTGGGTGAGTGAGTGGGTGGGTGAGTGGGTGAGTGAGTGAGTGGTTGGGTGAGTGGGTGAGTGAGTGGGTGGGTGGGTGGGTGAGTGAGTGAGTGAGTGGGTGAGTGGGTGGGTGAGTGAGTGGGTGGGTGAGTGAGTGGGTGAGTGAGTGGGTGGGTGAGTGGGTGAGTGGGTGGGTGAGTGGGTGAGTGAGTGAGTGGGTGAGTGGGTGAGTGGGTGGGTGAGTGAGTGAGTGGGTGAGTGAGTGGGTGGGTGAGTGGGTGGGTGAGTGGGTGAGTGAGTGGGTGAGTGGTTGAGTGAGTGGGTGAGTGAGTGAGTGGGTGGGTGGGTGAGTGGGTGAGTGGGTGAGTGAGTGAGTGGGTGAGTGAGTGGGTGAATGGGTGGGTGAGTGAGTGGGTGAGTGGGTGGGTGAGTGAGTGGGTGGGTGAGTGAGTGAGTGGGTGAGTGAGTGAGTGGGTGAGTGAGTGGGTGAGTGAGTGAGTGGGTGAGTGAGTGGGTGAGTGGGTGGGTGAGTGAGTGGGTGAGTGGGTGAGTGGGTGAGTGAGTGAGTGGGTGAGTGAATGGGTGAGTGAGTGGGTGAGTGAGTGAGTGAGTGGGTGAGTGGGTGGGTGGGTGAGTGGGTGGGTGGGTGAGTGAGTGGGTGGGTGAGTGGGTGGGTGAGTGGGTGGGTGAGTGGGTGAGTGGGTGGGTGGGTGAGTGGGTGGGTGGGTGGGTGAGTGGGTGATTGAGTGGGTGAGTGGGTGGATGGGTGAGTGGGTGCGTGGGTGGGTGAGTGGGTGAGTGAGTGAGTGAGTGGGTGAGTGAGTGGGTGGGTGAGTGGGTGGGTGAGTGGGTGGGTGAGTGGGTGAGTGAGTGGGTGGGTGGGTGGGTGACTGGGTGATTGAGTGGGTGAGTGGGTGGATGGGTGAGTGGGTGGGTGGGTGGGTGAGTGAGTGAGTGGGTGAGTGAGTGGGTGGGTGAGTGGGTGAGTGAGTGGGTGAGTGGTTGAGTGAGTGGGTGAGTGAGTGAGTGGGTGGGTGGGTGAGTGGGTGAGTGGGTGAGTGAGTGGGTGAGTGAGTGGGTGGGTGGGTGGGTGAGTGAGTGGGTGAGTGGGTGGGTGAGTGAGTGAGTGGGTGGGTGAGTGAGTGAGTGGGTGGGTGAGTGAGTGAGTGGGTGAGTGAGTGAGTGGGTGAGTGAGTGAGTGGGTGAGTGGGTGAGTGAGTGGGTGAGTGGGTGAGTGGGTGGGTGAGTGAGTGGGTGAGTGGGTGAGTGAGTGAGTGGGTGAGTGAGTGGTGGGTGAGTGAGTGGGTGGGTGAGTGAGTGAGTGAGTGGGTGGGTGAGTGAGTGGATGGGTGAGTGAGTGGGTGAGTGAGTGGGTGAGTGAGTGGGTGGGTGAGTGTGTGAGTGAGTGGGTGAGTGAGTGGGTGGGTGAGTGAGTGGGTGAGTGGGTGGGTGAGTGAATGGGTGAGTGAATGGGTGAGTGAGTTGGTGAGTGAGTGAGTGGGTGAGTGGGTGGGTGAGTGGGTGAGTGAGTGAGTGGGTGGGTGAGTGGGTGGGTGAGTGGGTGAGTGGGTGGGTGGGTGAGTGGGTGGGTGAGTGGGTGGGTGGGTGGGTGATTGAGTGGGTGAGTGGGTGGATGGGTGATTGAGTGAGTGGGTGAGTGAGTGAATGAGTGAGTGAGTGGGTGAGTGAGTGAGTGAGTGACTGAGTGAGTGACTGAGTGAGTGGGTAAGTGAGTGAGTGAGCGAGTGGGTGAGTGGGTGAGTGGGTGAGTGAGTGAGTGGGTGAGTGGGTGAGTGAGTGAGTGGGTGAGTGAGTGGGTGGGTGGGTGGGTGAGTGGGTGAGTGTGTGGATGGGTGGGTGGGTTAGTGGGTGGGTGGGTGAGTGGGTGGGTGAGTGGGTGGGTGGGTGAGTGAGTGGGTGGGTGGTTGGGTGAGTGAGTGGGTGGGTGGGTGGGTGAGTGAGTGAGTGGGTGTGTGCGTGGGTGGGTGAGTGAGTGGGTAGGTGGGTGAGTGGGTGGGTGAGTGGGTGGGTGAGTGAGTGAGTGGGTGGGTGAGTGAGTGAGTGGGTGGGTGAGTGGGTGGGTGGGTGAGTGGGTGAGTGGGTGAGTGGGTGGGTGAGTGGGTGAGTGGGTGAGTGAGTGGGTGAGTGGGTGGGTGAGTGAGTGGGTGAGTGGGTGAGTGGGTGGGTGAGTGGGTTAGTGGGTGGGTGGGTGAGTGGGTGGGTGGGTGAGTGGGTGGGTGAGTGGGTGAGTGGGTGGGTGGGTGAGTGAGTGAGTGAGTGTGTGGGTGAGTGAGTGGATGGGTGGGTTAGTGAGTGGGTGGGTGAGTGGGTGAGTGGGTGGGTCGGTGGGTGAGTGGGTGAGTGTGTGGATGGGTGGGTGGGTGAGTGAGTGGGTGCGTGGGTGAGTGGGTGAGTGAGTGAGTGGGTGGGTGAGTGGGTGAGTGGGTGGGTGAGTGAGTGAGTGGGTGGGTGAGTGAGTGGGTGGGTGAGTGGGTGAGTGGGTGAGTGAGTGAGTGGGTGGGTAGGTGGGTGAGTGGGTGGGTGGGTGGGGGAGTGAGTGGGTGAGTGAGTGGGTGGGGGAGTGAGTGGGTGAGTGAGTGGGTGGGTGAGTGGGTGGGTGGGTGAGTGGGTGGGTGGGTGGTTGAGTGGGTGAGTGAGTGAGTGGGTGGGTGAGTGAGTGAGTGGGTGGGTGAGGTGAGTGGGTGGGTGAGTGGGTGAGTGGGTGAGTGGGTGAGTGAGTGAGTGGGTGGGTAGGTGGGTGAGTGGGTGGGTGGGTGAGTGGGTGAGTGGGTGGGTGGGTGGGTAAGTGGGTGGGTGGGTAAGTGGGTGGGTGAGTGAGTGGGTGGGTGGGTGGGTGAGTGAGTGGGTGGGTGGGTGAGTGAGTGGGTGGGTGGGTGAGTGGGTGGGTGGGTGGGTGAGTGGGTGAGTGAGTGAGTGAGTGGGTGAGTGGGTGGGTGGGTGAGTGGGTGAGTGAGTGAGTGAGTGGTTGGGTGAGTGGGTGAGTGAGTGGGTGGGTGGGTGAGTGGGTGAGTGGGTGAGTGAGTGAGTGGGTGAGTGAGTGAGTGAGTGGGTGAGTGGGTGGGTGAGTGAGTGGGTGGGTGAGTGAGTGAGTGAGTGGGTGAGTGAGTGGGTGAGTGAGTGGGTGGGTGAGTGAGTGGGTGGGTGAGTGGGTGAGTGGGTGGGTGAGTGGGTGAGTGAGTGAGGGGGTGAGTGGGTGAGTGGGTGGGTGAGTGAGTGAGTGGGTGAGTGAGTGGGTGGGTGAGTGGGTGGGTGAGTGGGTGAGTGAGTGGGTGAGTGGTTGAGTGAGTGGGTGAGTGAGTGAGTGGGTGGGTGGGTGAGTGGGTGAGTGGGTGAGTGAGTGAGTGGGTGAGTGAGTGGGTGGGTGGGTGGGTGAGTGAGTGGGTGAGTGAGTGGGTGAGTGGGTGGGTGAGTGAGTGGGTGAGTGGGTGAGTGGGTGAGTGAGTGAGTGGGTGAGTGAGTGAGTGGGTGGGTGAGTGAGTGAGTGGGTGGGTGAGTGAGTGAGTGGGTGAGTGAGTGGGTGGGTGAGTGTGTGAGTGGGTGAGTGAGTGAGTGGGTGGGTGAGTGAGTGAGTGGGTGGGTGAGTGAGTGAGTGGGTGAGTGAGTGGGTGGGTGAGTGTGTGAGTGAGTGAGTGGGTGAGTGAGTGGGTGGGTGAGTGAGTGGGTGGGTGAGTGAATGGGTGAGTGAATGGGTGAGTGAGTGGGTGAGTGAGTGAGTGAGTGGGTGAGTGGGTGGGTGGGTGAGTGGGTGGGTGGGTGGGTGAGTGGGTGGGTGGGTGAGTGGGTGAGTGAGTGAGTGAGTGGGTGGGTGAGTGGGTGGGTGAGTGGGTGAGTGGGTGGGTGGGTGAGTGGGTGGGTGGGTGGGTGAGTGGGTGATTGAGTGGGTGAGTGGGTGGATGGGTGAGTGGGTGGGTGGGTGGGTGAGTGGGTGAGTGGGTGGGTGTGTGAGTGGGTGAGTGGGTGAGTGAGTGAGTGAGTGGGTGAGTGAGTGAGTGAGTGGGTGAGTGAGTGAGTGGGTGAGTGAGTGGGTGGGTGAGTGGGTGGGTGAGTGGGTGGGTGAGTGGGTGAGTGAGTGGGTGGGTGGGTGGGTGACTGGGTGATTGAGTGGGTGAGTGGGTGGATGGGTGAGTGGGTGGGTGGGTGAGTGAGTGGGTGAGTGAGTGGGTGGGTGAGTGGGTGGGTGAGTGGGTGAGTGAGTGCGTGAGTGGTTGAGTGAGTGGGTGAGTGAGTGAGTGGGTGGGTGAGTGGGTGAGTGGGTGAGTGAGTGGGTGAGTGAGTGGGTGGGTGAGTGAGTGAGTGAGTGGGTGAGTGGGTGGGTGAGTGAGTGAGTGGGTGGGTGAGTGAGTGAGTGGGTGAGTGAGTGAGTGGGTGAGTGAGTGGGTGAGTGAGTGAGTGGGTGAGTGGGTGGGTGAGTGGGTGAGTGAGTGGGTGAGTGGGTGGGTGAGTGAGTGGGTGAGTGGGTGAGTGAGTGAGTGGGTGAGTGAGTGGGTGGGTGAGTGAGTGGGTGGGTGAGTGAGTGAGTGGGTGGGTGAGTGAGTGGATGGGTGAGTGAGTGGGTGAGTGAGTGGGTGAGTGAGTGGGTGGGTGAGTGTGTGAGTGAGTGAGTGGGTGGGTGAGTGAGTGGGTGAGTGGGTGGGTGAGTGAATGGGTGAGTGAATGGGTGAGTGAGTGGGTGAGTGAGTGAGTGGGTGAGTGGGTGGGTGAGTGGGTGAGTGGGTGGGTGAGTGGGTGGGTGAGTGGGTGAGTGGGTGGGTGGGTGAGTGGGTGGGTGAGTGGGTGGGTGGGTGGGTGATTGAGTGGGTGAGTGGGTGGATGGGTGAGTGGGTGGGTGGGTGGGTGAGTGGGTGAGTGGTGAGTGGGTGAGTGGGTGGGTGAGTGGGTGGGTGGGTGAGTGAGTGAGTGGGTGAGTGAGTGAGTGGGTGAGTGAGTGAGTGAGTGGGTGGGTGAGTGGGTGGGTGAGTGGGTGGGTGAGTGGGTGGGTGAGTGGGTGAGTGAGTGGGTGGGTGGGTGGGTGAGTGGGTGGGTGGGTGAGTGGGTGGGTGAGTGGGTGAGTGGGTGGGTGAGTGGGTGAGTGGGTGGGTGGGTGGGTGAGTGGGTGAGTGGGTGAGTGGGTGGGTGGGTGGGTGAGTGAGTGGGTGGGTGAGTGGGTGGGTGAGTGGGTGGGTGGGTGGGTGAGTGAGTGTGTGAGTGAGTGTGTGGGTGAGTGGGTGGGTGAGTGGGTGGGTGAGTGGGTGGGTGGGTGAGTGGGTGAGTGGGTGGGTGGGTGGGTGAGTGAGTGAGTGAGTGGGTGAGTGGGTGGGTGAGTGAGTGGGTGAGTTGGTGGGTGGGTGAGTGAGTTGTTGGGTGGGTGAGTGGGTGAGTGGGTGAGTGGGTGGGTGAGTGGGTGGGTGGGTGAGTGAGTGGGTGAGTGGGTGGGTGGGTGAGTGAGTGGGTGGGTGTGTGGGTGAGTGGGTGGGTGAGTGGGTGGGTGAGTGGGTGGGTGGGTGAGTGGGTGAGTGGGTGGGTGGGTGGGTGAGTGAGTGAGTGGGTGAGTGGGTGAGTGGGTGGGTGAGTGAGTGGGTGAGTGGGTGGGTGGGTGAGTGAGTGGGTGGGTGGGTGAGTGGGTGAGTGGGTGGGTGAGTGGGTGGGTGGGTGAGTGAGTGAGTGACTGAGTGACTGAGTGAGTGACTGAGTGAGTGACTGACTGAGTGACTGAGTGACTGAGTGAGTGATTGACTGACTGAGTGACTGAGTGAGTGACTGAGTGAGTGACTGACCGAGTCACTGACTGAGTGAGTGACTGACCGAGTGACTGAGTGACTGAGTGAGTGACTGAGTGAGTGACTGACTGAGTGACTGACTGACTGACTGAGTAACTGAGTGAGTGAGTGAGTGACTGACTGAGTGACTGACTGAGTGACTGAGTGACTGAGTGATTGACTGAGTGACTGACTGACTGAGTGACTGAGTGAGTGAGTGACTGATTGAGTGACTGACTGAGTGACTGACGGAGTGACTGACTGAGTGACTGACTGACTGAGTGAGTGACTGAGTGACTGAGTGACTGACTGATGACTGAGTGACTGACTGAGTGACTGACTGAGTGACTGAGTGACTGAATGAGTGATTGACTGACTGAGTGACTGACTGACTGACTGAGTGACTGACTGAGTGACTGACTGAGTGACTGAGTGAGTGACTGAGTAACTGAGTGAGTGACTGACTGAGTGACTGAGTGACTGACAGAGTGACTGAGTGACTGACTGAGTGACTGACTGACTGAGTGACTGAGTGAGTGACTGAGTGACTGACTGACTGAGTGAGTGACTCAGTGAGTGACTGACTGACTGAGTGACTGAGTGACTGAATGAGTGACTGACTGACAGTGACTGACTGACTCACTGACTGAGTGAGTGACTGACTGACTGAGTGACTGACTGACTCACTGAGTGACTGACTGAGTGATTGAGTGACTGACTGAGTGACTGACTGAGTAACTGACTGACTGAGTGACTGACAGAGTGACTGACTGACTCACTGACTGACTGAGTGACTGACTGACTGAGTGACTGACTGAGTAACTGAGTGACTGATTGACTGACTGAGTGACTGACTGAGTGACTGACTGACTCACTGACGGAGTGACTGAGTGACTGACTGAGTGACTGACTGAGTGACTGAGTAAGTGACTGAGTGACTGACTGAGTGACTGACTGAGTGACTGACGGAGTGACTGACTGAGTGACTGACTGACTGAGTGAGTGACTGAGTGACTGAGTGACTGACTGATGACTGAGTGACTGACTGAGTGACTGACTGAGTGACTGAGTGACTGAATGAGTGATTGACTGACTGAGTGACTGACTGACTGACTGAGTGACTGACTGAGTGACTGACTGAGTGACTGACTGAGTAACTGAGTGAGTGACTGACTGACTGACTGAGTGACTGACAGAGTGACTGAGTGACTGACTGAGTGACTGACTGACTGAGTGACTGAGTGAGTGACTGAGTGACTGACTGACTGAGTGAGTGACTCAGTGAGTGACTGACTGACTGAGTGACTGAGTGACTGAATGAGTGACTGACTGACTGACAGTGACTGACTGACTCACTGACTGAGTGAGTGACTGACTGACTGAGTGACTGACTGAGTGACTGAGTGACTGACTGACTGAGTGACTGACTGAGTAACTGACTGACTGAGTGACTGACAGAGTGACTGACTGACTCACTGACTGACTGAGTAACTGACTGATTGAGTGACTGACTGAGTAACTGAGTGACTGATTGACTGACTGAGTGACTGACTGAGTGACTGACTGACTGACTGAGTGAGTGACTGAGTGAGTGAGTGACTGAGTGACTGACTGAGTGACTGAGTGAGTGAGTGACTGAGTGAGTGAGTGACTGAGTGACTGACTGAGTGAGTGACTGAGTGAGTGAGTGACTGAGTGAGTGACTGAGTGGGTGAGTGACTGAGTGAGTGACTGACTGACTCACTGACTGACTGATTGACTGAGTGACTGACTGACTCACTGAGTGACTGACTGAGTGACTGAGTGACTGACTGACTGAGTGACTGACTGAGTAACTGACTGACTGAGTGACTGACAGAGTGACTGACTGACTCACTGACTGACTGAGTAACTGACTGACTGAGTGACTGACTGAGTAACTGAGTGACTGATTGACTGACTGAGTGACTGACTGAGTGACTGACTGACTGACTGAGTGAGTGACTGAGTGAGTGAGTGACTGAGTGACTGACTCACTGACTGAGTGACTGACTGACTGAGTGACTGACTGAGTGACTGACTGACAGAGTGACTGACTGACTGACTCACTGACTGACTGAGTGAGTGACTGACTGACTGACTGAGTGACTGACTGACTGACAGAGTGACTGACTGACTCACTGACTGACTGAGTGAGTGACTGACTGACTGACTGAGTGACTGACTGACTGATTGTGTGCACAGCCTTCACGAGGGATATGATCCCCGTGGACGAGGTCCTCGTCCTCATCCGAGGCGGGAACACCAACTCCAGGCTCAAGGCTGTCCCCCTCGCGGAGCTCCGCCACGGGGACCGCGCCCCCCCTCGCGCAGCTCCGTCGCCGGGGGGACCGCGTCCCCACGGCGGAGCTCCGCCGTGGGGACCGCGTCCCCACGGCGGAGGCGGTGGGAGAGTCGGAGATTTTTTCCAGGATCGGCTGGAGGCTTCGGAGCAGCAACTCCACTCACAGCTGGCGGTGAGACAAAGCTCCCCCAGGTAGCCTCTAGCAGGCTGTAGGGGCAAGTGCTGTTAGTGGTAGCTACCTACACAGACAAAGCTCCACCAGGTAGCCTCTAGCAGGCTGTAGGGGCAAGTGCTGTTACACACAGACACAGACAGAGATACCCCAGGTAGCCTCTAGCAGGCTGTAGGGGCAAGTGCTGTTACACACAGACACAGACAGAGATACCCCAGGTAGCCTCTAGCAGGCTGTAGGGGCAAGTGCTGTTAGCGGTAGCTACCTACACAGACAGAGATACCCCAGGTAGCCTCTAGCAGGCTGTAGGGGCAAGTGCTGTTACACACAGACACAGACAGAGATACCCCAGGTAGCCTCCAGCAGGCTGTAGGGGGCAAGTGCTGTTACACACAGACACAGACAGAGATACCCCAGGTAGCCTCTAGCAGGCTGTAGGGGCAAGTGGCTGTTAGTGGTAGCTACCTACACAGACAAAGCTCCCCCAGGTAGCCTCTAGCAGGCTGTAGGGGCAAGTGCTGTTAGTGGTAGCTACCTACACAGACAAAGCTCCCCCAGGTAGCCTCTAGCAGGCTGTAGGGGCAAGTGCTGTTAGTGGTAGCTACCTACACAGACAAAGCTCCCCCCAGGTAGCCTCTAGCAGGCTGTAGGGGCAAGTGCTGTTACACACAGACACAGACAAAGCTCCCCCAGGTAGCCTCTAGCAGGCTGTAGGGGCAAGTGCTGTTAGTGGGTAGCTACCTACACAGACAAAGCTCCCCCAGGTAGCCTCTAGCAGGCTGTAGGGGCAAGTGCTGTTACACACAGACACAGACAAAGCTCCCCCAGGTAGCCTCTAGCAGGCTGTAGGGGAAAGTTCTGTTAGTGGTAGCTACCTACACAGACAAAGCTCCCCCAGGTAGCCTCTAGCAGGCTGTAGGGGCAAGTGGCTGTTACACACAGACACAGACAAAGCTCCCCCAGGTAGCCTCTAGCAGGCTGTAGGGGCAAGTGCTGTTACACACAGACACAGACAAGGCTACCCCAGGTAGCCTCTAGCAGGCTGCAGGGGGCAAGTGGCTGTTAGTGGTAGCTACCTACACAGACAAAGCCCCCCCAGGTAGCCTCTAGCAGGCTGTAGGGGCAAGTGCTGTTACACACAGACACAGACCAAGCTCCCCCAGGTAGCCTCTAGCAGGCTGTAGGGGCAAGTGCTGTTACACACAGACACAGACAAAGTTCCCCTAGGTAGCCTCTAGCAGGCTGTAGGGGCAAGTGCTGTTACACACAGACACAGACAAAGCTCCCCCAGGTAGCCTCTAGCAGGCTGTAGGGGCAAGTGTTGTTACACACAGACAAAGCTCCCGCAGGTAGCCTCTAGCAGGTAGTAGGGGCAAGTGTTGTTAGTGGGTAGCTACCTACACAGACAAAGCTCCCCCAGGTAGCCTCTAGCAGGCTGTAGGGGCAAGTGCTGTTAGTGGGTAGCTACCTACACAGACAAAGCTCCCCCAGGTAGCCTCTAGCAGGCTGTAGGGGCAAGTGCTGTTACACACAGAGACAGACAAAGTTCCCCCAGGTAGCCTCTAGCAGGCTGTAGGGGCAAGTGCTGTTACACACAGACACAGACAAAGCTCCCCCAGGTAGCCTCTAGCAGGCTGTAGGGGCAAGTGGCTGTTAGTAGCAAAAACAAAGCTCCCCCAGGTAGCCTCTAGCAGGCTGTAGGGGCAAGTGCTGTTACACACAGACACAGACAGAGATACCCCAGGTAGCCTCTAGCAGGCTGTAGGGGGCAAGTGCTGTTAGCAGTAGCTACCTACACAGACAAAGCTCCCCCAGGTAGCCTCTAGCAAGCTGTAGGGGGCAAGTGCTGTTAGTGGTAGCTACCTACACAGACAAAGCTACCCCAGGTAGCCTCTAGCAGGCTGTAGGGGCAAGTGCTGTTAGTGGTAGCTACCAACACAGGACAAAGCTCCCCCAGGTAGCCTCTAGCAGGCTGTAGGGGCAAGTGCTGTTACACACAGACACAGACAAAGCTCCCCCAGGTAGCCTCTAGCAGGCTATAGGGGCAAGTGCTGTTAGTGGTAGCTACCTACATAGACAAAGCTCCCCCAGGTAGCCTCTAGCAGGCTGTAGGGGCAAGTGCTGTTAGTGGTAGCTACCTACACAGACAAAGCTCCCCCAGGTAGCCTCTAGCAGGCTGTAGGGGCAAGTGCTGTTACACACAGACACAGACAAAGCTCCCCAGGTAGCCTCTAGCAGGCTGTAGGGGCAAGTGCTGTTACACACAGACACAGTTTTAACTCGTAGTCTAGTGGTAATTAATTGAAGGTGGAGGGGTTACCAGCCCCTCACACCCGTCCAGAGCCCCCATTTAGCCCCTGTGGTGGACACATACGCCATGAGGGGAGGAGCCAATCAAAATTGGATCTCCCCCCACAGCACTGTCCACGACAGAGTTGGCCCGTCCGGCACCGCGAGGAGGTAGGGGGTTGTTTTGCCGGACACAGACTCACTCACTCACCCACTCACTCACTCACTCACCCACTCACTCACCCACCCACTCACTCACCCACTCACCACTCCCCACTCACTCACCCACTCACCCACCCACCCACCCACCCACTCACTCACCCACTCACTCACTCACCCACTCACTCACCCACTCACTCACCCACTCACTCACCCACCCACTCACCCACTCACTCACTCACTCACCCACCCACTCACCCACTCACTCACTCACCCACTCACCCACTCACCCACCCACTCACTCATTCACTCACTCACTCACTCACCCACTCACCCACTCACTCACTCACTCACCCACCCACTCACCCACTCACGCACCCACACACCCACTCACCCACCCACCCACCCACGCACGCACCCACCCACTCACCCACTCACTCACCCACTCACTCACCCACTCACGCACCCACGCACTCACCCACCCACGCACCCACTCACTCACTCACTCACCCACCCACTCACCCACTCACTCACTCACTCACCCACTCACCCACTCACCCACCCACTCACTCATTCACTCCACTCACTCCCCACTCACCCACTCACTCACTCACTCACCCACCCAGCCACCCACTCACTCACCCACACACCCACTCACCCACCCACCCACCCACTCACTCACCCACCCACTCACCCACTCACTCACCCACTCAATCACCCACTCACGTCACTCACCCACTCAATCACCCACTCACTCACTCACCCACCCACTCACCCACCCACCCACCCACTCACTCACCCACTCACTCACTCACCCACCCACCCACTCACTCACCCACTCACTCAACTCACACACCCACCCAACCACTCACTCACTCACTTCACCCACTCACTGACTCACTGCACCCACCCACCCACCCACTCACCCACTCACTCACGTCACTCACCCACTCACCCACTCACCCACTCACCCACTCACCCACTCACTCACTCACCCACTCACTCACTCACTCACCCACGCACCCACTCACTCACGCACCCACTCACTCACTCACCCACTCACTCACTCACACACCACCCACCCACTCACTCACTCACCCACTCACCCACTCACCCACTCACTCACTCACTCACCCACTCACGTCACACACTCACCCCACCCACTCACTCACTCACCCACTCACCCACTCACTCACTCACCCACTCACTCACTCACTCACCCACCCACTCACTCACCCACGCACCCACTCACTCACCCACTGACCCACCCACTCACTCACCCACTCACTCACTCACTCACCCACGCACCCACTCACTCACTCACTCACCCACTCACCCACCCACTCACTCACCCACTCACCCACTCACCCACCCACTCACTCACCCACTCACCCACTCACTCACCCACTCACTCACCCACTCACTCACCCACACACCCACTCACCCACCCACCCACCCACTCACTCACCCACCCACTCACCCACTCACTCACCCACTCACTCACCCACCAACCCACCCACTCACCCACCCACTCACCCACTCACCCACTCACTCACCACTCACCCACTCACCCATCTACTCACCACTCACCACCCACTCACCACTCACCCACCCACTCACTCACTCACTCACCCACTCACCCACTCACTCACTCACTCACCCACCCACTCACCCACTCACTCACCCACACACCCACTCACCCACCCACCCACCCACTCACTCACCCACCCCACTCACCCACTCACTCACCCACTCAATCACCCACTCACTCACTCACCCACACACTCACCCACCCACCCACCCACTCACTCACCACTCACTCACTCACTCATCCCACCCACCCACCCACTCACCACTCACCTCACTCACACACCCACCCACCCACTCACTCACTCACTCACCCACTCACTCACTCACTCACCCCACCACCCACCCCACCTCACCCACTCACTCACTCACCCACTCACCCACTCACCCACCCACTCACCCACTCACTCACTCACTCACCCACTCACTCAACCCACTCACTCACCCACCCACCCACTCACTCACCCACTCACCCATTCACTCACCCACCCACTCACTCACTCACTCACACACTCACTCACTCACTCACCCACTCACTCACTCACCCACCCACTCACTCACTCACTCACCCACTCACTCACACACTCACCCACCCACTCACTCACCCACTCACCCACTCACTCACCCACCCACCCACTCACTCACTCACTCACCCACTCACCCACTCACTCACCCACCCATCCACTCACTCACCCACTCACTCACCCCACCCCACCCACTCACCCACCCACTCACCCACTCACTCACTCACTCACCCACCCACTCACCCACCCACTCACTCACTCACCCACCCACTCACCCAACTCACCCACTCACTCACCCACTCACTCACCCACCCACTCACCCACCCACTCACTCACCCACCCACCCACTCACTCACTCACCCACTCACTCACTCACTCACCCACTCACTCACCCACCCACTCACCCACCCACTCACTCACCCACCCACCCACTCACTCACTCACTCACTTCACCCACTCACTCACTCACCCACTCACTCACTCACCCACTCACTCACCCACTCACTCACCCACTCACTCACTCACCCACTCACTCACTCACCCACTCACTCACCCACCCACCCACTCACTCACTCACTCACCCACTCACCCACTCACCCACTCACTCACCCACTCACTCACTCACTCACCCACCCACCCACCCACTCACCCACTCACTCATTCACACACCCACCCAACCACTCACTCACTCACTCCACCCACTCACGCACTCACTCACCACCCACCCACCCACTCACACACTCACTCACACACTCACTCACCCACCCACCCACTCACTTACCCACCCACCCACTCACCCACTCACTCACCCACCCACCCACTCACCCACTCACTCACTCACTCACCCTCTCACTCACACACTCACTCACCCACTCACCCACCCACTCACTCACTCACTCACCCACCCACTCACTCACCCACTCACTCACCCACTCACCCACCCACTCACTCACCCACTCACTCACCCACTCACTCACTCACTCACCCACCCACCCACTCACCCACTCACCACTCACACACCCACCCATCCACCCACTCACCCCACTCACTCACTCACCACCCACTCACTCACTCACTCACCCACCCACCCACCCACTCACCCACTCACTCACTCACCCACTCACCCACCCACCCACTCACTCACCCACCCACCCACCCACTCACTCACTCACTCACCCACCCACCCACTCACCCACTCCTCACTCACTCACCCACTCACTCACACACACACTCCACCCACCCACCACTCACTCACCCACTCACTCACTCACTCACCCACTCACCCACTCACTCACCCACTCAATCACCCACTCACTCACTCACTCACCCACTCACTCCCCCACCCTCTCACTCACCCACTCACTCACCCACCCAACCACCCACTCACTCACCCACTCACTCACCCACCAACCCACCCACTCACCCCACCCACTCACTCACCCACTCACCCACTCACTCACCCACTCACCCACTCACCCACTCACTCACCCACTCACTCACTCACCCACCCAGTCACTCACTCACTCACCCACCCACTCACCCACTCACCCACTCACCCCACTCACCCACTCACCCACTCACCCACCCACTCACCCACTCACTCACTCACTCACTCACCCACTCACTCACCCACTCACTCACTCACCCACTCACTCACCCACTCACCCACTCACTCACTCACTCACCCACCCACTCACCCACTCACCCACTCACCCACCCACTCACCCACTCACTCACCCACTCACTCACCCACTCACTCACCCACTCACTCACCCACTCACTCACCCACCCACCCACCCACTCAATCACCCACCCACTCACTCACTCACACACTCACCCACTCACTCACTCACTCACCCACTCACTCACCCACTCACCCCACTCACCCACCCACTCACCCACTCACTCACCCACTCACTCACCCACTCACTCACCCACTCACTCACTCACCCACTCACCACCACTCACCCACTCACTCACCCACCCACTCACCCACCCACTCACCCCACTCTCCTCCCTCCCCCGTGGTGAAGGCTTTGGCGATCTCCGTGAGAGATTCCGACTCACCGCCGGTCAGCCTTTGCAGCATCGACAGCCTGGACGAGCTGTCGGACGTGTCCAGAGTCACCCGCACGGCTTGTCCACCACCTCCACCTCCACCACCACCACCTCCACCACCTCCACCACCACCGCCGTTCACCACCGCCACTCTTAGCTTACACATCACCAGCAGCAGCAGCAGCAGTATCATCGTGGTTGGCATCCACATCAGCATCACCATCATCATCAGCACCACCACCACCACTATCAGCACCACAAACCACCACTACCATCATCATCGGCACCACCACCATCATCATCAGCACCAACCACCACTACCATCATCACCACCACTATCATCACGGACCATCATCATCAGCACCACTACCATCATCATCAGCACCACCACCACCACTACTACCATCATCATCAGCACCACCACCACTACTACTACCAATCATCATCAGCACCACCACCACTACCATCATCATCAGCACCACCACCACTACTACCAACACCACCACCACCACTACCATCATCATCGGCAATACCACCACTATCAGCACCACCACCAATACCATCATCATCAGCACAACCACCCACCACTACCATCATCATCAGCACCACCTCCACCACTACCATCAACATCATCAGCATCATCATCATCAGCACCACCACCACCACCCACTACCATCATCATCAGCACCACCACCACTACCATCAACATCATCAGCATCATCATCATCAGCACCACCACTTGACAAGAGTCTGCGGACTCCCAGGCCCCAGTCGACGTGGCATCCCGGGTCCCGTCTGCGCGGGGGTCCCTGACGGAGGGTTCCGCTGCCGAAACGTCGGCCGACGGGCGGGCAGGCCGAGCCCTCGGCCGGCCCGCGTCCACAGCAGCAGCGTCGGGACGTTGACGATGGGGAGGAAGAGGAGGAAGAGGTGATGGTGGTGGTGGTGGTGATGGTGGTGGTGGTGGTGGTGATGGTGGTGGTGGTGGTGGTGATGGTGGTGGTTGGTGGTGGTGGTGATGGTGGTGGTGGTGGTGATGGTGGTGGGTGGTGGTGGTGATGGTGGTGATGGTGGTGATGGTGGTGGTGGTGGTGGTGGTGATGGTGGTGGTGGTGGTGATGGTGGTGGTGGTGGTGGTGATGGTGGTGGTGGTGGTGGTGGTGATGGTGGTGGTGGTGATGGTGGTGGTGGTGGTGGTGGTGGTGATGGTGGTGATGGTGATGGTGGTGATGGTGATGGTGGTGGTGGTGATGGTGGTGGTGGTGGTGGTGGTGATGGTGGTGGTGGTGGTGGTGATGGTGGTGGTGGTGGTGGTGGTGATGGTGGGTGGTGGTGATGGTGGTGGTGGTGGTGGTGGTGGTGATGGTGGTGGTGATGGTGATGGTTGGTGGAGATGGTGGTGGTGATGGTGGTGGTGGTGGTGTGGTGGTGATGGTGGTGATGGTGATGGTGGTGATGGTGATGGTGGTGATGGTGGTGGTGGTGGTGATGGTGGTGGTGGTGGTGGTGGTGGTGGTGATGGTGGTGATGGTGATGGTGGTGATGGTGGTGGTGGTGATGGTGGTGATGGTGGTGGTGATGGTGGTGGTGGTGGAGGTGATGGTCGTGGTGGTGATGATGGTGGTGGTGGTGATGGTGGTGGTGGTGGTGATGGTGGTGGTGATGGTGGTGGTGATGGTGGTGGTGATGGTGGTGGTGGTGGTGATGGTGATGGTGGTGGTGGTGGTGATGGTGGTGGTGATGGTGATGGTGGTGGTGATGGTGGTGGTGGTGGTGGTGATGGTGGTGGTGGTGGTGGTGATGGTGGTGATGATGATGTTGATGGTGGTGGTGATGGTGATGGTGGTGATGGTGGTGGTGGTGGTGGTGATGGTGGTGGTGGTGGTGATGGTGGTGGTGATGGTGGTGGTGGTGATGGTGGTGGTGGTGGTGGTGGTGATGGTGGTGGTGATGGTGGTGGTGGTGGTGATGGTGGTGATGGTGGTGGTGGTGGTGATGGTGGTGGTGATGGTGGTGGTGGTGGTGATGGTGGTGGTGGTGGTGATGGTGGTGGTGGTGGTGGTGATGGTGGTGATGGTGGTGGTGGTGATGGTGGTGATGGTGATGGTGGTGGTGATGGTGGTGGTGGTGGTGGTGGTGATGGTGGTGGTGGTGGTGATGGTGGTGATGGTGGTGGTGGTGATGGTGGTGATGGTGATGGTGGTGGTGATGGTGGTGGTGGTGGTGGTGATGGTGGTGGTGGTGGTGATGGTGGTGGGTGGTGGTGATGGTGGTGGTGATGGTGGTGGTGATGGTGGTGGTGATGGTGGTGGTGGTGGTGGTGATGGTGATGGTGGTGGTGGTGGTGATGGTGATGGTGGTGATGGTGGTGGTGGTGGTGATGGTGGTGATGGTGATGGTGGTGGTGATGGTGGTGATGGTGGTGATGGTGGTGGTGGTGATGGTGGTGGTGGTGGTGATGGTGG
>NW_022639138.1:0-2500 GCF_010993605.1 Petromyzon marinus | reverse complement strand
GTGGTGATGGTGGTGGTGGTGATGGTGGTGATGGTGGTGGTGATGGTGGTGGGTCGTGATGGTGGTGGGTGGTGGTGGTGGAGGTGGTGGTGGTGGTGGTGGTGATGGTGGTGGTGATGGTGGTGGTGATGGTGGTGGTGGTGATGGTGGTGGTGATGGTGGTGGTGATGTGGTGATGGTGGTGGTGATGGTGATGGTGGTGGTGATGGTGGTGGAGGTGGTGGTGATGGTCGGTGATGGTGGTGGTGGTGGTGATGGTGGTGGTGTGATGGTGTGGTGGTGGTGATGGTGGTGGTGGTGATGGTGGTGGTGATGGTGGTGGTCGTGAGGTGGTGGTGGTGGTGGTGGTGATGGTGGTGGTGGTGATGGTGGTGGTGATGGTGGGTGGTGGTGATGGTGGTGATGGTGGTGGTGGTGGTGATGGTGGTGGTGATGGTGGTGATGGTGGTGATGGTGGTGATGGTGTGATGGTGGTGATGATGGTTGGTGGTGCTGGTGGTGGTGGTGATGGTGGTGGTGGTGGGGTGGTTGTGGTGGTGTGGTGGTGATGGTGGTGGTGATGGTGATGGGTGGTGGGTGATGGTGGTGGTGATGGTGGATGATGGTGGTGGTGATGGTGGTGTGTGGTGGTGATGGTGTGGTGGTGATGGTGATGATGGTGGTGGTGATGGTTGATGGTGGTGGTGGTGATGGTGGTGGTGTGGTGATGGTGGTGGTGGTGGTGATGGTGGTGGTGTGACGATGGTGGTGGTGATGGTGGTGAGGATGTTGGTGGTGGTGATGGTGGTGGTGGATGATGGTGGTGGTGGTGGTGGTGATGGTGGCTGGTGATGGTGGTGGATTGATGATGGTGGTGATGGTGGTGGTGGTGATGGTGGTGGTGTGATGGTGGTGGTGAGTGGTGGTGTGGTGGTGATGGTGGTGGTGGTGGTGGTGGTGATGGTGGTGGTGCATGGTGGGGTGATGATGGTGGTGGTGATGGTGGTGCTGGTGGTGGTGAGTGGTGATGGTGGTGGTGATGGTGGTGGTGGTGATGGTGGTGGTAGTGGTGATGGGCGTGGTGATGGTGGTGGTGATGGTGGTGATTGGTGGTTGGGTGATGGTGGTGGTGATGGTGATGGTGGTGTGTGATGGTGGTGGTGGTGGTGGTGATGGTGGTGATGTGGTGGTGGTGGTGATGGTGGTGGTGGTGATGGTGGTGTGGTGGTGATGGTGGTGACTGGTGGTGTAGGATGGTGGTGGTGGTGGTGATGGTGGTGGTGGTGATAGATGGTGGTGGTGGTGGTGATGGTGGTGTGATGGGTGGTGGTGGTGCTGGTGGTGGTGGTGGTGATGGGTGGTGATGGTGGTGGTGATGGTGGTGATGGTGATGGTGGTGGTGGTGGTGGTGATGGTGGTGATGGTGGTGGTGGTGATGGTGGTGGTGGTGGTGGTGATGGTGGTGGTGATGGTGGTGGTGATGGTGGTGATGGTGGTGGTGATGGTGATGGTGGTGGTGATGGTGGTGGTGGTGATGGTGGTGGTGGTGATGGTGGTGGTGATGGTGGTGATGGTGGTGGTGATGGTGATGGTGGTGGTGATGGTGGTGGTGGTGGTGGTGATGGTGGTGATGGTGGTGGTGGTGGTGGTGGTGATGGTGGTGGTGGTGATGGTGGTGATGGTGGTGGTGATGGTGGTGGTCGTGATGGTGGTGGTGGTGGTGGTGGAGGTGGTGGTGGTGGTGATGGTGGTGGTGATGGTGGTGGTGGTGGTGATGGTGGTGGTGGTGGTGATGGTGGTGATGGTGGTGGTGGTGGTGGTGATGGTGGTGGTGGTGATGGTGGTGGTGATGGTGGTGATGGTGGTGATGGTGGTGATGGTGGTGGTGATGGTGGTGGTGATGGTGGTGGTGGTGGTGGAGGTGGTGGTGGTGGTGATGATGGTGGTGGTGATGGTGGTGATGGTGGTGGTGATGGTGATGATGGTGGTGTGATGGTGGTGGTGGTGGTGATGGTGGTGGTGGTGGTGATGGTGATGATGGTGGTGGTGATGGTGGTGGTGGTGATGGTGGTGGTGGTGGTGGTGATGGTGGTGGTGGTGGTGGTGATGATGGTGGTGGTGGTGACGATGGTGGTGGTGATGATGGTGGTGATGGTGGTGGTGGTGGTGATGATGGTGGTGGTGGTGATGGTGGTGGTGGTGGTGATGGTGGTGGTGGTGGTGGTGATGGTGTGGTGGTGGTGATGGTGGTGGTGGTGGTGATGGTGGTGGTGGTGGTGGTGATGGTGGTGGTGATGGTGGTGGTGATGGTGGTGATGGTGGTGGTGATGGTGATGGTGGTGGTGGTGGTGGTGATTGTGGTGATGGTGGTGGTGATGGTGGTGGTGGTGGTGATGGTGGTGGTGATGGTGGTGGTGATGGTGGTGATGGTGGTGGTGATGGTGGTGGTGATGGTGGTGGTGGTGGTGATGGTGGTGGTGGTGATGGTGGTGATGGTGGTGATGGTGGTGGTGTGGTGATA
>NW_022639137.1:0-115500 GCF_010993605.1 Petromyzon marinus | reverse complement strand
ATAGACTCACCACACAAAGACCCACAGACTCACCACCACATAGACCCTTAGACTCGCCACGCAGACCCATAGGCTCACTACAGAGACCCACAGACTCACCACGCAGACCCATAGACTCACCACACAGGGACCCATAGACTCACCACCACACAGACCCATAGACTCACCACACAGAGACCTATAGACTCAACACAGAGACCCATATACTCACCACACAGAGACCTATAGACTCACCACACAGAGACCGACAGACTCACCACCACACAGAGACCCATAGACTCACCACCATACAGACTCACCACACAGAGACCCACAGATTCACCACACAGAGACCCATAGACTCACCACGCAGATCCATAGTCTGACCACACAGGGACCCATAGACTCACCACCACACAGACCCATAGACTCACCACCACACAGACCCATAGACTCACCACACAGGGACCCATAGGCTCACCACAGAGACCCATATACTCACCACACAGAGACCATAGGACTCACACAGAGGACCCATTAACTCACCACACAGAGACCTATAGACTCAAGAAAGAGACCCCATATACTCACCACACAGAGACCCACAGACTCACCACCACACAAAGACCCATAGATCACCACCACACAGACTCACCACACAGAGACCCATAGACTCACCACACAGGGACCCATAGACTCACCACACAGAGACCCATAGACTCACCACACAGGGACCCATAGACTCACCACCACACAGACCCATAGACTCACCACACAAAGACCTATAGACTCACCACAGAGACCTATAGACTCACCACACAGAGACCCACAGACTCACCACAGAGACCCACAGACTCACCACCACACAGAGAATCACAGACTCACCACACAAGGACCCATAGACTCACCACACAGAGACCCACAGACTCACCACCACACAGACCCATATACTCACCACACAGAGACCTATAGACTCACCACAGAGACCCATAGACTCACCACACAGATACCTATAGACTCACTACAGAGACCCATATACTCACCACACAGAGAACCACAGACTCACCACACAGACCCACAGACTCACCACACAGAGACCCATAGACTCACCACCACACAGAGACCCATAGACTCACCAACACAGAGACCCATAGACTCACCACACAGAGACCCACAGACTCACCACCACACAGAGACCCACAGATTCACCACACAGAGACCCATAGACTCACCACGCAGATCCATAGACTGACCACACAGGGACCCATAGACTCAACACCACACAGACCCATAGACTCACCACCACACAGACCCATAGACTCACCACACAGGGACCCATAGGCTCACCACAGAGACCCATATACTCACCACACAGAGACCCATAGACTCACCACAGAGACCCATTAACTCACCACACAGAGACCTATAGACTCAAGACAGAGACCCATATACTCACCACACAGAGACCCACAGACTCACCACCACACAAAGACCCATAGACTCACCACCACACAGACTCACCACACAGAGACCCACAGAATCACCACACAGGGACCCATAGACTCACCACACAGAGACCCATAGACTCACCATCACACAGAGACCCATAGACTCACCACCACACAGACCCATAGACTCACCACAACACAGACCCATAGACTCACCACACAAAGACCTATAGGACTCAACACAGAGGACCCATATACTCACCACAGAGACCTATAGACTCACCACACAGAGACCCATATACTCACCACAGAGACCCACAGACTCACCACCACACAGAGAATCACAGATTCACCACACAAGGACCCATAGACTCACCACACAGAGACCCACAGACTCACCACCACACAGACCCATATACTCACCACACAGAGACCCACAGACTCACCACAGAGACCCATAGACTCACCACACAGATACCTATACACTCACCACAGAGACCCATATACTCACCACACAGATACCTATAGACTCACCACACAGACCCACAGACTCACCACCACACAGAGACCCATAGACTCACCACCACACAGATACCCATAGACTCACCACACAGAGACCCATAGACTCACCACAGAGACCCACAGACTCACCACCACACAGAGACCCACAGACTCACCACACAGAGACCCATAGACTCACCACACAGAGACCCACAGACTCACCAGCACACAGACCCATAGACTCACCACCACACAGACCCATAGGACTCACCTCACAGGGACCCATAGGTCACCACAGAGACCCATATACTCACCACACAGAGACCCATAGACTCACCACAGAGACCAATTAACTCACCACACAGAGACCTATAGACTCAAGACAGAGACCCATATACTCACCACACAGAGACCCACAGACTCACCACCACACAAAGACCCATAGACTCACCACCACACAGACTCACCACACAGAGACCCACAGACTCACCACACATGGACCCATAGACTCACCACACAGAGACCCATAGACTCACCATCACACAGAGACCCATAGACTCACCACCACACAGACCCATAGACTCACCACAACACAGACCCATAGACTCACCACACAAAGACCTATAGACTCAACACAGAGGACCCATATACTCACCACAGAGACCTATAGACTCACCACACAGAGACCCCACAGACTCACCACAGAGACCCACCGACTCACCACCACACAGAGAATCACAGATTCACCACACAGAGACCCATAGACTCACCACGCAGACCCATAGACTCACCACACAAGGACCCATAGACTCACCACACAGAGACCCACAGACTCACCACCACACAGACCCATATACTCACCACACAGAGACCCACAGACTCACCACACAGATACCTATAGACTCACTACAGAGACCCATATACTCACCACACAGAGACCCACAGACTCACCACACAGACCCACAGACTCACCACACAGAGACCCATAGACTCACCACCACACAGAGACCTATAGACTCACCACACAGAGACCCATAGACTCACCACAGAGACCCACAGACTCACCACCACACAGAGACCCACAGATTCACCACACAGAGACGCATAGACTCACCACACAGAGACCCACAGACTCACCACCACACAGACCCATAGACTCACCACACAGGGACCCATAGGCTCACCACAGAGACCCATATACTCACCACACAGAGACCCACAGACTCACCACAGAGACCCATAGGACACACCACACAGATAACTATAGACTCACCACAGAGAACCATATACCCACCACACAGAGACCTATAGACTCAACACACAGAGACCCACAGACTCACCACAGAGACCCATATACTCAGACACAGAGACCCACGGACTCACCATAGGGACCCACAGACTCATCAACCACACAGACCCATCGTCTCACCACACAGAGACCCACAGACTCACCACACAGAGACCTAGAGACTCACCACACAGAGACCCACAGACTCACCACACAGAGACCCATAGACTCACCATGCAGACCCATAGGCTCACCACATAGACCCATATACTCACCACACAGAGACCCACAGACTCACCACACAGACCCACAGACTCACCACACTAAGACCCATAGACTCACCACCACACAGAGACCCACAGACTCACCACACAGAGACCGATAGACTCACCACGCATACCCATAGACTCACCACACAGGTACCCATAGACTCACCACCACACAGACCCATAGACTTAACACACAGAGACCTATAGACTCACCACAGAGACATTTATACTCACCATACAGAGACCCATAGACTCACCACACAGATACCTATAGACTCACCACAGAGACCCATATACTCACCACACAGAGACCCATATACTCACCACACAGAGAACAACAAACAAACCACAGAGACCCATAGACTCACCACACAGACCCACAGACTCACCGCACAAAGACCCATAGACTCACCACCACACAGAGACCTATAGACTCACCACAGAGACCCATATACTCACCATACAGGGACCTATAGACTTACCACACAGAGACCCACAGACTCAATACAGAGACCCACAGACTTACCACGCAGACCCATAGACTCACCACACAGAGACCCACAGACTCACCACCACACAGGTACCCATAGGCTCACCACCACACAGACCATAGACTCACCACAGAGACCAATATACTCACCACACAGAGACCTATAGACTCACCACACAGAGACCTATAGACTCATCACACAGAGACCCACAGGACTCACCACAGAGACCATATACTCAGACACAGAGACCCACGGACTCACTACAGAGACCAACAGACTCACCACCACACAGACCCATCGACTCACCACACAGAGACCCACAGACTCACACACAGAGACCTAGAGACTCACCACACCACAGACCCATAGACTCACCACACAGAGACCCATAGACTCACCACGCAGACAGATAGACTCACCACACAGGGACCCATAGACTCACCACACAAAAAACCACAGACTCACTACACAGAGACCCATAGACTCACTACACAGAGACCCATAGACTCACCACCACACAGACTCACCACACAAAGACCCATCGACTCACCACAGAGACCCACAGACTCGCCACCACAGAGACCCATAGATTCACTACAAAGACCCATAGACTCACCACCACACAGAGACCCACAGACTCACCATACAGAGACCCACAGACTCACCACACAGAGACCTATAGACTTACGACAGAGACCTATAGACTCACCATACAGAGTCCCACAGACTCACCACAGAGACCCACAGACTCACCACCACACAGACTCACCACACAGAGACTAATCGACTCACCACAGTGACCCATAGACTCACCACACAAAGACCCACAGACTCACCACCACATAGACCCTTAGACTCGCCACGCAGACCCATAGGCTCACTACAGAGACCCACAGACTCACCACGCAGACCCAATTAGACTCACCACACAGAGACCTATAGACTCAACACAGAGACCCATATACTCACACACAGTGACCTATAGACTCACCACACAGAGACCTATAGACTCAAGACAGAGACCCATATACTCACCACACAGAGACCCACAGGACTCACCACCACACAAAGACCCATAGACTCACACCACACAGACTCACCACACAGAGACCCACAGACTCACCACACAGGGACCCATAGACTCACCACACAGAGACCCATAGACTCACCATCACACAGAGACCCATAGACTCACCACCACACAGACCCATAGACTCACCACAATACAGACCCATAGACTCACCACACAAAGACCTATAGACTCAACATAGAGACCCATATACTCACCACAGAGACCTATAGACTCACCACACAGAGACCCACAGACTCACCACAGAGACCCACCGACTCACCACCACACAGAGAATCACAGATTCACCACATAGAGACCCATAGACTCACCACGCAGACCCATAGACTCACACACAAGGACCCATAGACTCACCACACAGAGACCCACAGACTCACCACCACACAGACCCATATACTCACCACACAGAGACCCACAGACTCACCACAGAGACCCATAGACTCACCACACAGATACCTATAGACTCACTACAGAGACCCATATACTCACCACACAGAGACCCACAGACTCACCACACAGACCCACAGACTCACCACACAGAGACCCATAGACTCACCACCACACAGATACCCATAGACTCACCACACAGAGACCCATAGACTCACCACAGAGACCCACAGACTCACCACCACACAGAGACCCACAGATTCACCACACAGAGACCCATAGACTCACCACACAGAGACCCACAGACTCACCAGCACACAGACCCATAGACTCACCACACAGGGACCCATAGGCTCACCACAGAGACCCATATACTCACCACACAGAGATCCACAGACTCACAACAGAGACCCATAGACACACCACACAGATAACTATAGACTCACCACAGAGACCCATATACCCACCACACAGAGACCTATAGACTCAACACACAGAGACCCACAGACTCACCACAGAGACCCATATACTCAGACACAGAGACCCACGGACTCACCATAGGGACCCACAGACTCATCAGCACACAGACCCATCGTCTCACCACACAGAGACCCACAGACTCACCACACAGAGACCTAGAGACTCACCACACAGAGACCCACAGACTCACCACACAGAGACCCATAGACTCACCATGCAGACCCATAGGCTCACCACATAGACCCATATACTCACCACACAGAGACCCACAGACTCACCACACAGACCCACAGACTCACCACACTAAGACCCATAGACTCACCACCACACAGAGACCCACAGACTCACCACACAGAGACCGATAGACTCACCACGCATACCCATAGACTCACCACACAGGTACCCATAGACTCACCACCACACAGACCCATAGACTTAACACACAGAGACCTATAGACTCACCACAGAGACCTATAGACTCACCACAGAGACATTTATACTCACCATACAGAGACCCATAGACTCACCACACAGATACCTATAGACTCACCACAGAGACCCATATACTCACCACACAGAGACCCATATACTCACCACACAGAGAACAACAAACAAACCACAGAGACCCATAGACTCACCACACAGACCCACAGACTCACCGCACAAAGACCCATAGACTCACCACCACACAGAGACCCACAGACTCACCACACAGAGACCGAAAGACTCAACACGCATACCCATAGACTCACCACACAGGTACCCATAGACTCACCACCACACAGACCCATAGACTCACCACACAGAGACCTATAGACTCACCACAGAGACCCATATACTCACCATACAGGGACCTATAGACTTACCACACAGAGACCCACAGACTCAATACAGAGACCCACAGACTTACCACGCAGACCCATAGACTCACCACACAGAGACCCACAGACTCACCACCACACAGGTACCCATAGGCTCACCACCACACAGATCCATAGACTCACCACAGAGACCCATATACTCACCACACAGAGACCTATAGACTCACCACACAGAGACCTATAGACTCATCACACAGAGACCCACAGACTCACCACAGAGACCCATATACTCAGACACAGAGACCCACGGACTCACTACAGAGACCAACAGACTCACCACCACACAGACCTATCGACTCACCACACAGAGACCCACAGACTCACCACACAGAGACCTAGAGACTCACCACACACAGACCCATAGACTCACCACACAGAGACCCATAGAC
This sequence comes from Petromyzon marinus, assembly GCF_010993605.1. NCBI lineage: Eukaryota > Metazoa > Chordata > Hyperoartia > Petromyzontiformes > Petromyzontidae > Petromyzon > Petromyzon marinus. The sequence continues at coordinate 108,297 of NW_022639137.1, read as the reverse complement.
TCACCACGCAGACAGATAGACTCACCACACAGGGACCCATAGACTCACCACACAAAGAACCACAGACTCACTACACAGAGACCCATAGACTCACCACCACACAGACTCACCAAACAAAGACCCATCGACTCACCACAGAGACCCACAGACTCGCCACCACAGAGACCCATAGATTCACTACAGAGACCCATAGACTCACCACACAGACCCACAGACTCACCGCACAAAGACCCATAGACTCACCACCACACAGAGACCCACAGACTCACCATACAGAGACCCACAGACTCACCACACAGAGACCTATAGACTCACGACAGAGACCTATAGACTCACCATACAGAGTCCCACAGACTCACCACAGAGACCCACAGACTCACCCCCACACAGACTCACCACACAGAGACTAATCGACTCACCACAGTGACCCATAGACTCACCACACAAAGACCCACAGACTCACCACCACATAGACCGTTAGACTCGCCACGCAGACCCATAGGCTCACTACAGAGACCCACAGACTCACCACGCAGACCCATAGACTTACCACACAGGGACCCATAGACTCACCACCACACAGACCCACAGACTCAACACCACACAGACCCATAGACTCACCACAGAGACCTATAGACTCAACACAGAGACCCATATACTCACCACACAGTGACCTATAGACTCACCACACAGAGACCCACAGACTCACCATAGAGACCCATATACTCAGACACAGAGACCCACGGACTCACCATAGAGACCCACAGACTCACCACAGAGACCCATAGACTCACCACACAGATACCTATAGACTCACCACAGAGACCCATATACTCACCACACAGAGACCCACAGACTCACCACCACACAGGTACCCATAGGCTCACCACCACACAGACCCATAGACTAACCACACAGACCCATATACTCACCACACAGAGACCTATAGACTCACCACACAGAGACCCACAGACTCACCACGCAGACCCATAGACTCACCACACAGGGACCCATAGACTCACCACACAGAGATCCATAGACTCACCACCACACAGACCCACAGACTCACCACCACACAGACCCATAGACTCACCACACAGAGACCTATAGACTCAACACAGAGACCCATATACTCACCACACAGAGACCTATAGACTCACCACACAGAGATCCACAGACTCACCACCACACAGGGACCCATAGACTCACAACCACACAGACCCACAGACTCACCACCACACAGACCCATAGACTCACCACACAGAGACCCACAGACTCACCACAGAGACCCACAGACTCACCACCACACAGAGACCCACAGATTCACCACACAGAGACCCATAGACTCACCACGCAGAGACCCATAGACTCACCACACAGAGACCTATTGACTCACCACAGAGACCCATATACTCACCACACAGAGACCCATAGTCTCACCACCACACAAAGACCCATAGACTCACCACCACACAGAGACCCACAGACTCACCACACAGAGACCCACAGATTCACCACAGAGACCCACAGACTCACCACAACACAGAGACCCACAGATTCACCACACAGAGACCCATAGACTCACCACACAGAGACCCACAAACTCACCACCACACAGGTACCCATAGGCTCACCACCACACAGACCCATAGACTCACCACAGAGACCCATATACTCACCACACAGAGACCTATAGACTCACCACACAGAGACCCACACACTCCTCCTGATGTCGAGGGTAAATGGGCGAGGTTTAGGACTGTGACACATGCAGCTGCAATGGCTGCTTTGGGTACGTGGTCCAGACCTCCCCAGAGACCCTGGCTGACAGAGGAGGTGTTCAGGATGGTTGAGAAAAAGCGACAGGCCCACTGCCATCGGCTACAGAATCCCACGTCAGAGAATGAGGAGGCTTACCGCAGCCTTCGCTCGGAGGTTCGGAGAGCCGTGAGGCGCTGCAAGGATGGGTGGTGGTCGCGGGTTGCTGAGGAGATAGAGTCTGCCTCAGTGGCCCGTGATCACAAATCTCTATTTAACTCCATCAAAAAAGTAACCTGCAGCGCCACACCTATTACCATCATGAGGGGAAAAAACGGTGATCCAATCTCCGACCCCCAGGAACAGGTTTGCAGATTTGCTGAGCATTTCTGTGAGGTCCTGGGGGAGGGAAAATCCCTCAGCCAGGAAAACATCGTGGCACAAAGTGAGGATGACCCTGCTGAGGCTGCGGTGCCTCAAATATTGGAAGAAGTCACCCCCTGTGAGTGGCTGGCTGAGGTGCCATCTGTTGAGGAAGTACTGAAGGCGATCCGGAGTCTGAGACCAGGAAAGGCAGCGGGCAGAGATGATCTCCCAAGTGAAATGCTGAGGAAGGGTGGCGTTTGTGCACAGACTGCCATATATGACATCATAACAACAGTCTGGACCACTGGACGGGTTCCGCAGGATTGGAAGGATGCCCTGGTGGTCCTCCTTTTTAAGAAGGGGGACCGCACAGACTGTAACAACTACAGGGGCATCTCGCTCCTCAGTGTGCCGGAAAAGGTCCTGGCAAGGATGATTCAGCATCGCCTTGCCAGGCACGCTGAGGAGAGGCTTGCGGAGCCCCAATGCGGTTTCAGGAAAGGGCGGTCCTGCACAGATGCCATATTTTCTGTCCGTCTGCTATAGCAGAGGTGTAGGGAATTCCAACAATACCTACATCTCTGCTTTATTTACCTGGTCAAGGCCTATGATACCATCAGTAGGCCTGGGCTCTGGGTTGTTCTTCGTGCTTTTGGAGTACCTGACCCTCTGCTCACGATCATTAAGAACCTTCATGATCGTGAGCGGGCCCGGGTAAAACTACGTGGCCGGGAGTCAGAGCCATTCCCTGTACACCTTGGGGTGCGACAGGGATGTCCTCTGGCTCCCAAATTATTTAACATCTATTTTGACCACGTAGTTCGTGAAGCCCTCAATAGCTGTACCGGGGGAATCTCCATATGGTACAGATATAATGGGAGGCTGATCGATGCCCGGGTGCGGTCAAGGGATGGCTGCCTATTGCTCAACCACGTTATGTATGCAAATGATTTGGTAATAGCTGCTCAGTCAGAGGAGGAGTTGGAGACGCTGCTGCTGAGACTGCAGTGTGCCACTAAGAGGTGGGGCCTTACCATCAGCCCCACCAAAACTAAGCACCTGCCTGGGTATTTTGTACCATCGGACACTCCACCCCCACCACTCCGAATCGGTGATGGGGCAGTTGTGTAGAGAGTGGAGAGTTTCCCATACCTGGGCAGTGTGCTTATGACTGGCTCCACTTTAACAGCAGAGGTCTCACTCCGAATCAGTCGAGCGGCAATATCTTTTCATCGGTTGCGTAAAGCTGTTTGGAAGCTACCTGGTCTGTCGATCCGCACTAAGCTTCAGGTCTTCTCGACCACGGTCATTCCCTCCCTTCTTTACGCTTGCGAAACGTGGACCCCCCTAATGGAACATCTTCGCCGGTTAGAAACATTTAGGCTGGCCTGCCTACGATTCATCCTGGGTTTAACCAGACTGGATTGTGTGAGGAGCTCACAAATCCTTGAAAGATCTTGGCAAGGTCCCATTGGTGAGCTCCGGCGGGCAAGGCTGCGATGGCTGGGTCATGTAGCCCGCATGCCCAGCCACCGCATGCCGAAACAGCTTTTGTTCGGCCGGATTGAGGGGGCTAAACGGGCGCGGCACAGGCTAGAGAAGAGATGGAGTGATGTGGTACAGGAGGACGTGGAGCTGAGTGGACTTGCCGATGACTGGTACCAGCGGTGTCAAGATCGGCCTCTGTGGAGGAGGCTCGTGAAGGATGCTACTGGGCAGTTGGAGGCAGTCGCCCTCCAACAACAACGGAGGGCGGAGGAGCGACGCTCACAACAGCGAGCGGAGCGCCGGGTGGCTAAAGCACAGCAGGTTGGCACAGTAGGGGGCACAGGTGGTGCATCAGCCAGTCATCTCAGTCAGTCGACCCGTGGCACCTGGGTCTGCCCCGTGACCTCCTGCCAGCGGGCGTTCGACACTTCACGTGGCCTCAGGGTGCACATAGCCTGGCACAAGCGTCGTGGTGACGTCACCGCCACTTAGTGGCGAATGGCGGTTGTTGTTGGGTGTGTAGGTTTGTGTGTGTGTGTAGGTGTGTGTATGTGTGTATATGTGTGTTGTGTGTCTGTGTGTTGTGCGTGTTGTGTGTAGTGACGTTAATGAGTGTCACTACAGCGTTAGCGGCAGCTACCGTCACGACAGTGGAATTGTGCCTCTCGAGCCTCTGTCTGGCACCAGAGTGGGCACGGCGTGCCCTAGGGGGCGTGGTTCTGGTGAGATCCAGAAGGGGGGGCGTAGCCCGAAGTCGGAGCGAGGCCACGCCCCCCTTCTGGTGAGATCCAGAAGGGGGGGGGCGTGGCCCGAAGGTGGAGCGAGGCCACGCCCCCCCTTCTGTGTGTCTACACAAGTAGACACACACACACACGTAGACACACACACGTGTACACAAGTGTAGACACGCACACACAACAACCGCCATTCACCACGAAGTGGAGGTGACGTCACCACGACGCTTGTGCCAGGCTATGTGCACCCTGAGGCCATGAGAAGTGTCGAACGCCCGCTGGCAGGAGGTCACGGGGCAGACCCAGGTGCCACGGGTCGACTCAGATGACTGGTTGATGCACCACCTGTGCCCCCTACTGTGCCAACCTGCTGTGCTTTAGCAACCCGGCGCTCCGCTCGTTGTTGTGAGCGTCGCTCCTCCGCCCTCCGTTGTTGTTGGAGGGCAACTACCTCCAACTGCCCAGTAGCGTCAATCACGAGCCTCCTCCACAGACGCCGATCTTGTCACCGCTGGTACCAGTCATCGGCAAGTCCACTCAGCTCCACGTCCTCATGTACCACATCACTCCATCTCTTCTCTTGCCCGGGCCAGCCCGTTTAGCCCCCTCAATCCGGCCGAACAAAAGCTGTTTCGGCATGCGGTGGCTGGGCATGTGGGCTACATGACCCAGCCATCGCAGCCCTGCCCGGCGGAGGAGCTCACCGATGGGACCTTGCCCAGATCTTTCAAGGTTTTGTGAGCTCCTTCCACAATCCAGTCTGGTTAAACCCAGGATGGATCGTAGGCAGGCCAGCCTAAATGTTTCTAACCGGCGAAGATGTTCCATTAGGGGGGTCCACGTTTCGCAAGCGAAGAGAAGGGAGGGAATGACCGTGGCCGAGAAGACCTGAAGCTAAGTGCGGAGCGACAGACCAGGTAGCTTCCACACAGCGTTACGCAACCGATGAACAGATATTGCCGCTCGACTGATTCGGAGTGAGACCTCTGCTGTTAAACTGGAGCCGGTCATAAGCACACTGCCCAGGTATGGGATACTCTCCACTCGCTCCACAACTGCCCCATCACCGATTGGGAGTTGTGGGGGTGGAGTGTCCGATGGTACAAAATACCCAGGCAGGTGCTTAGTTTTGGTGGGGCTGATGGTAAGGTCCCACCTCTTAGTGGCACGCTCCAGTCTCAGCAGCAGCGTCTCCAACTCCTCCTCTGAATCAGCAGCTATTACCAAATCATCAGCATACATAACGTGGCTGAGCAACAGGGAGCCACCCTTGACCGCACCCGGGCGTCGATCAGCCTCCCATTATATCTGTACCATATGGAGATTCCCCCGGTACAGCTATTGAAGGCTTCACGAACTACGTGGTCAAAATAGATGTTAAATAATGTGGGAGCCAGACGACATCTCTGTCGCACCCCAAGGTGTACAGGGAATGGCTCTGACTCCTGGCCACGTAGTTTTACCCGGGCCCGCTCACCATCATGAAGGTCCTTAATGATCGTGAGCAGAGGGTCAGGTACTCCAAAAGCACGAAGAACAACCCAGAGCCCAGGCCTACTGATGGTATCATAGGCCTGGGCAATAAAGCAGAGATGTAGGTCTTGTTGGAATTCCCTACACCCCTGCTGTAGCAGACGGACAGAAAACATGGCATCTGTGCAGGACCACCCTTTCCTGAAACCGCATTGGGGCTCCGCAAGCCTCTCCTCAGCGTGCCTGGCAAGGCGATGCTGAATAATCCTTGCCAGGACCTTTCCCGGCACACTGAGGAGTGAGATGCCCCTGTAGTTGTTACAGTCTGTGCGGACCCCTTCTTAAAAAGGGGGACCACCAACGCATCCTTCCCATCCTGTGGAACCCGTCCAGTGGTCCAGACTGTTGTTATGATGTCATATAGGGCAGTCTGTGCACAAACGCCACCCTCCCTCAGCATTTCGCTTGGGAGATCCTCTCTGCCCACTGCCTTTCCTCGTCTCAGACTCCGGATAGCCTTCAGTACTTCCTCAACAGATGGCACCTCAGCCAGCCACTCACAGGGGGTGACTTCTTCCAATATTTGAGGCACCGCAGCCTCAGCAGGGTCATCCTCACTTTGTGCCACGATGTTTTCCTGGCCGAGGGATTTTCCCTCCCCAGGACCTCACAGAAATGCTCAGCAAATCTGCAAACCTGTTCCTGGGGGTCGGAGATTGGATCACCGTTTTTTTCCCCTAATGATGGTAATAGGTGTGGCGCTGCAGGTTACTTTTTTGATGGAGTTAAATAGAGATTTGTGATCACGGGCCACTGAGGCAGACTCCATCTCCTCAGCAACCCGCGACCACCACCCATCCTTGCAGCGCCTCACGGCTCTCCGAACCTTCGAGCGAAGGCTGCGGTAAGCCTCCTCATTCTCTGACGTGGGATTCTGTAGCCGATGACAGTGGGCCTGTCGCTTTTTCTCAACCATCCTGAGCACCTCCTCTGTCAGCCAGGGTCTCTGGGGAGGTCTGGACCGCGTACCCAAAGCAGCACACACACACACGTGTAGACACACCACAACAACCGCCATTCGCCACTAAGTGGCGGTGACATCACCACGATGCTTGTGCCAGGCTATGTGCACCTTGAGGCCACGTGAAGTGTCGAACACCCGCTGGTAGGTCAATGGGCAGACCCAGGTGCCACGGGTCGACTGAGATGACTGAGATGACTGGCTGATGCACCACCTGTGCCCCCTACTGTGCCAACCTGATGTGCTTTAGCCACCCGGCGCTCCGCTCGTTGTTGTGAGCGTCGCTCTTCCGCCCTCTGTTGTTGGAGGGCGACTAACTCCAACTGCCCAGTAGCGTCCTTCACGAGCCTCCTCCACAGAGGCCGATCTTGACACCGCTGGTACTGGTCATCGGCAAGTCCACTCAGCTCCACGTCCTCCTGTACCACGTCACTCCATCTCTTCTCTAGCCCGTGCCGCGCCCGTTTAGCCCCCTCAATCCGGACGAACAAAAGCTGTTTGGGCATGCGGTGGCTGGGCATGCGGGCTACATGACCCAGCTAACGCAGCCTTGCCTGCCGGAGGAGCTCACCTCCTGGTGAGATCCAGAAGGGGGGCGTGGCCGAGGGTGGAGCGAGGCCACGCCCCCCTTCTGGTGAGATCCAGAAGGGGGGCGTGGCCGAGGGCGGGTCCACTGTAAAAGGGGAGGTCCCGAGAGCGATGGCTGCCGTCCGCTGGAATGGAACCCGTCGGCGTGACGAGTCTTCGATCCTCGGTCTTCGGTCGTCACGTTCGGCATCGTGGGTCAGGCAGCGTGTTGGCTGACAGACCCAGCTCTGTCGTGTCCCCGTCGTGGTAGAGTTAACCGCTGTTACGTTTTGTAGTTACCCTGTTGGGGTTGTGTAATGAACGTGTTGCCTCCAAGTTCAAGTGTGTGCATCCGTAGAACCCACGATTAAGTGTAGACGCACACACACACACGTAGACACACACACACACGTGTAGACACACACACACACACGTGTACACAAGTGTAGACACACACACACACGTGTACGCGAGTGTAGACACACACACACGTGTAGACACACACACACGTGTACACAAGTGTAGACACACAAACGTAGACACACACACACGTGTACACAAGTGTAGACACACAACAACCGCCATTCGCCCCTAAGTGGCGGTGACGTCACCACGACGCTTGTGCCAGGCTATGTGCACATTGAGGCCACGTAAAGTGTCGAACGCCCGCTGGCAGGAGGTCACGGGGCAGACCCAGGTGCCACGGGTCGACTGAGATGACTGGCTGATGCACCACCTGTGCCCCCTACTGTGCCAACCTGCTACGCTTTAGCCACCCGGCGCTCCGCTCGTTGTTGTGAGCGTCGCTCCTCCGGCCTCCGTTGTTGTTGGAGGGCGACTGCCTCCAATTGCCCAGTAGCATCCTTCACGAACCTCCTCCACAGAGGCCGATCTTGACACCGCTGGTACCAGTCATCGGCAAATCCACTCAGCTCCACGTCCTCCTGTACCACATCACTCCATCTCTTCTCTAGCCCGTGCCGCGCCCGTTTAGCCCCCTCGATCCGGCCGAACAAAAGCTGTTTGGGCATGCTGTGGCTGGGCATGCAGGCTACATGGCCCAGCCAACGCAGCCTTGCCTGCCGGAGCAGCTCACCGATGGGACATTGTCCAGATCTTTCGAGGATTAGTGAGCTCCTCACACAATCCAGCCTGGTTAAACCCAGGATGGATCGTAGGCAGGCCAGCCTAAATGTTTCTAACCGGCGAAGATGTTCCATTAGGGGGGTCCACGTTTCGCAAGCGTAGAGAAGGGAGGGAATGACCGTGGCCGAGAAGACCCGAAGCTTCGTGCGGAGCGACAGACAAGGTAGCTTCCATACAGCGTTACGCAACCGATGAAAAGATATTGCCGCTCGACTGATTCGGAGTGAGACCTCTGCTGTTAAACTGGAGCCAGTCATAAGCACACTGCCCAGGTATGGGAAACTCTCCACTCTCTCCACAACTGCCCCATCACCGATTGGGAGTAGTGGGGGTGGAGTGTCCGATGGTACAAAATACCCAGGCAGGTGCTTAGTTTGGGTGGGGCTGATGGCTCGGCCCCACCTCTTGGTGGCATGCTCCAGTTTCAGCAGCAGCGTCTCCAACTCCTCCTCTGAATGAGCAGCAATTACCAAATCATCGGCATACATAACGTGGCTGACCAATAGGGAGCCATCCCTTGACCGCACTTGGGCATCGATCAGCCTCCAATTGTATCTGTACCAGATGGACACACACACACGTAGACACACACACACACACGTGTAGACACACACACGTGTAGACACACACACACACACGTGTAGACACACACACGTGTAGACACACACACACACACGTGTAGACACACACACACACGTGTAGACACACACACACACGTGTAGACACACACACACACGTGTACACACACGTGTAGACACACACACGTGTACACACACACGTGTAGACACACACACACACACGGGCACGCGTGCACCAACAGGGAGGTGACCGGTTTATAAATACACGCGCACGAATCGCCACGTTGCAGGAGGCGGCGTGGGGGTTACAGAGGCGGCGTGAATGCGGCGTGCAACCTGGAGGCCTGGCCTGGCGGTGATGCAGCGGACCTGATGCGAGCTGTGGGACCCAGCCCGGGGGCAGGAGGGAGAGTACGGGGGGGGGGGTGCCCCAAACTCACATCAGGGGTAACGTCACGGGGGTCTGTGATATTCCGTCTTAGCGTCGTCGTCAGCGTCATGATCAGCATCATTATCAGCATCATCATCATAATCATCAGCACCAGCATTATCAGCATCATCATCATAATCATCAGCACCAGCATTATCAGCATCATGATGATGAGACCATCAGCATCATCGTCGTCACGATCATCAACGTCATGATTATCAACATGATCAGTATCATCGCCATCACCGCCAGCGATTCTACTCAACCCATCAGGCCCACGCAGGGCGTTCCATGTGGACCGTGAACAGGCTCATAGGCTGGGGGGGAGTGGCTTCGTCATTGAGTGTCTCATCAGCAGTGTCAGCCTCTGTCTAAGCGGCGCTGGTCAACTCCCTTCAGATGTTCATAGGCTAGGGGGGGAGTGGCTTTGTCATTGAGTGTCTCATCAGCAGCGTCAGCCTCTGTCTAAGCGGCGCTGGTCAACTCCCTTCAGATGTTCATAGGCTAGGGGGGGTGGGGGCTTTGTCATTGAGTGTCTCATCAGCAGTGTCAGCCTCTGTCTAAGCGGCGCTGGTCAACTCCCTTCAGATGTTCATAGGCTAGGGGGGAGTGGCTTCGTCATTGAGTGTCTCATCAGCAGTGTCAGCCTCTGTCTAAGCGGCGCTGGTCAACTCCCTTCAGATGTTCATAGGCTAGGGGGGGTGGGGGCTTTGTCATTGAGTGTCTCATCAGCAGTGTCAGCCTCTGTCTAAGCGGCGCTGGTCAACTCCCTTCAGATGTTCATAGGCTAGGGGGGGTGGGGGCTTTGTCATTGAGTGTCTCATCAGCAGTGTCAGCCTCTGTCTAAGCGGCGCTGGTCAACTCACTTCAGATGTTCATAGGCTAGGGGGGAGTGGCTTCGTCATTGAGTGTCTCATCAGCAGTGTCAGCCTCTGTCTAAGCGGCGCTGGTCAACTCCCTTCAGATGTTCATAGGCTAGGGGGGAGTGGCTTTGTCATTGAGTGTCTCATCAGCAGTGTCAGCCTTTGTCTAAGCAGCGCTGGTCAACTCCCTTCAGATGTTCATAGGCTTGGGGGGAGTGGCTTCGTCATTGAGTGTCTCATCAGCAGTGTCAGCCTCTGTCTAAGCGGCGCTGGTCAACTCCCTTCAGATGTTCATAGGCTAGGGGGGGAGTGGCTTTGTCATTGAGTGTCTCATCAGCAGCGTCAGCCTCTAAGCGGCGCTGGTCAACTCCCTTCAGATGTTCATAGGCTAGGGGGGAGTGGCTTCGTCATTGAGTGTCTCATCAGCAGTGTCAGCCTCTGTCTAAGCGGCGCTGGTCAACTCCCTTCAGATGTTCATAGGCTAGGGGGGGAGTGGCTTTGTCATTGAGTGTCTCATCAGCAGCGTCAGCCTCTGTCTAAGCGGCGCTGGTCAACTCCCTTCAGATGTTCATAGGCTAGGGGGGAGTGGCTTCGTCATTGAGTGTCTCATCAGCAGTGTCAGCCTCTGTCTAAGCGGCGCTGGTCAACTCCCTTCATATGTTCATAGGCTAGGGGGGGTGGGGGGGCTTTGTCATTGAGTGTCTCATCAGCAGTGTCAGCCTCTGTAAGCGGCGCTGGTCAACTCCTTTCAGATGTTCATAGGCTAGGGGGGGAGTGGCTTTGTCATTGAGTGTCTCATCAGCAGCGTCAGCCTCTGTCTAAGTGGCGCTGGTCAACTCCCTTCAGATGTTCATAGGCTAGGGGGGAGTGGCTTCGTCATTGAGTGTCTCATCAGCGGTGTCAGCCTCTGTCTAAGCGGCGCTGGTCAACTCCCTTCAGATGTTCATAGGCTAGGGGGGAGTGGCTTCGTCATTGAGTGTCTCATCAGCGGTGTCAGCCTCTGTCTAAGCGGCGCTGGTCAACTCCCTTCAGATGTTCATAGGCGAGGGGGGGAGTGGCTTTGTCATTGAGTGTCTCATCAGCAGTGTCAGCCTCTGTCTAAGCGGCGCTGGTCAACTCCCTTCAGATGTTCATAGGCTAGGGGGAGTGGCTCTGGATCTCTGTAGGTCTCTGTGGGTTTCTGTGATTCTATACGAGCCTGTAGGTCTCTGTGGGTCTATGTGGATATCTGTGGGTCTCTGTGGGTCTCTGTGGATCTCTGTGGGTCTCTGTGGGTCTCTGTGGGTCTCTGTGGGTCTCTGTGGGTCTCTGTGGGTCTCTGTGTGTCTCTATAGGTCTCTATGGGTCTCTGTGGGTCTCTGTGGGTCTCTATGGGTCTCTGTGGGTCTCTGTGGATCTCTGTCGGCCTCTGTGGGTCTCTGTGTATCTCTCTGGATCTCTGTGGGACTCTGTGGGTCTCGATGGTTTCTCTATGATTCTATATGACTATCTGGATCTCTGTGGGTCTCTGTGATTCTATACGAGTCTCTGGATCTCTATGGGTCTCTGTGGGTCTCTGTGGATCTCTGTGGGTCTATATGGGTCTCTGTGGGTCTCTGTGGATCTCTGTCGGCCTCTGTGGGTCTCTGTGTATCTCTCTGGATCTCTGTGGGACTCTGTGGGTCTCGATGGTTTCTCTATGATTCTATATGACTATCTGGATCTCTGTGGGTCTCTGTGATTCTATACGAGTCTCTGGATCTCTATGGGTCTCTGTGGGTCTCTGTGGATCTCTGTGGGTCTCTGTGGGTCTCTGTGGGTCTCTGTGGGTCTCTGTGGGTCTCTATAATATCAGCCACTCGGTGTGAGCTGCTATGATCACTGCGTGTGATGATGGCCGGGCCCAGCCTCCCTCCATGTGAGTGAGGCTGATGGGATGAGTAAAAAAAATCCTAAACCACCACCACCATCACCACCACCGCCACCACCTCCACTACCTCCATCATCACCGCCATCATCACCACCATCACCACGATCATCACCGCCATCACCATCATCATCACCACCATCACCACCGCCACCACCGCCACCACCGCCATCATCTCCGCCACCATCACCATCACCACCGCCATCATTGCCATCACCAGCAGCCCAACGGCACCTTTTCAACACTTGACAAACTCATTCCTTTAGAACTGCTGCCTGTCCTCGTCTTTATCCTCGTCATTGTTGTTGTTGTGGTGTTGTTGTTGTGTTGTTGTTGTTGTGTTGTTGTTGTGTTGTTGTGTTGTTGTTGTGTTGTTGTTGTGTTGTTGTTGTGTTGTTGTTGTGTTGTTGTGGTGTTGTTGTGTTGTTGTGGTGTTGTTGTGTTGTTGTTGTTGTGTCGTTGGTTGCTAACCCCTCCTCAGGCGCTTTGCAGATCGCTACTAACGGCACTTGCCCCGACAGCCTGTTAAAGGCTACACGGGGGATCTTTGTCTTTGGGGAGGGGGCGGTAGTAACGGCGAGTATCCGTGACACGTCACCGGTAGTAACGGCGAGTGTGACGTCACCGCTACCGGTAGTAACGGCGAGTATCCGTGAGACCCATCACCGCCACCGGTAGTAACGGCGAGTGTGACGTCACCGCTACCGGTAGTAACGGCGAGTATCCGTGAGACCCATCACCGCCACCGGTAGTAACGGCGAGTAACCGGGTGACGTCACCGCCACCGGTAGTAACGGCGAGTATCCGTGACACGTCACCGGTAGTAACGGCGAGTATCCGTGACACGTCACCGGTAGTAACGGCGAGTGTGACGTCACCGCCACCGGTAGTAACGGCGAGTGTCCGTGAGACGTCACCGCCACCGGTAGTAACGGCGAGAGACGGTGACCAGTCACCGCCACCGGTAGTAACGGCGAGTGTCCGTGAGACGTCACCGCTACCGGTAGTAACGGCGAGAGACGGTGACCAGTCACCGCCACCGGTAGTAACGGCGAGTGTCCGTGAGACGTCACCGCTACCGCTAGTAACGGCGAGAGACGGTGACCAGTCACCGTCACCGGTAGTAACGGCGAGTAACCGGGTGACGTCACCGCCACCGGTAGTAACGGCGAGTATCTGTGTGACCCGTCACCGCCACCGGTAGTAACGGCGAGTATCCTTGTGACGTCACCGCCACCGGTAGTAACGGCGAGTAACCGGGTGACGTCACCGCTACCGGTAGTAACGGCGAGTGTCCGTGACCCGTCACCGCCACCGGTAGTAACGGCGAGTATCCATGACCAGTCACCGGTAGTAACGGCAAGTAACCGTGACCAGTCACCGCCACCGGTAGTAACGGCGAGTAACCGGGTGACGTCACCGCCACCGGTAGTAACGGCGAGTAACCGGGTGACGTCACCGCCACCGGTAGTAACGGCGAGTAACCAGGTGACGTCACCGCTACCGGTAGTAACGGCGAGTATCTGTGTGACACGTCACCGCCAGCGGTAGTAACGGCGAGTAACCGCGAGACGTCAGCGCGGCCACCAAAACTCAGAATAAACCGCGACGAGGAGTGACAATCCGCGAGCTAAAAAAAAAAAATCACCGGCGAGATAGAGAAAGGGGGGGGGGGGGTGATGTAGCGGGAGACTCGCTCCCAGGCTTTCCCCATCCGTCTCCCGTCCCGTATCTCCCGTCCCCCGTCACCATCCCGTCTTCCCTTCCAGTTAGCGGGTGACCCCCGCGGGTGACGAGCCTCTCGGCCGCGCGACGCCGCCGCCGCCGCCGCTTCCTACCGAACGCGACTTCGAGACTTCTACTCGTGACGACGACCCCCGTGACCCCTCCCCACCCCCCCCCATACAACCCACCCACCCCAACCCCCTGAAACCCACCCACCCACCCGCCCCCCACAAGATAAATACGGCGATCGGACGATGCGTTTTGGAAGCCAAATGCCTGAGAGAAAGAGCTGAACTTGTCGCCCCACGTCCACCGTCATTGCTGCCGCGACATCACGTGGCGGTCGATGCATCGCTTCTTGTTATTTTAGTTTCTATTTTAACTCCGCCTTTTTCCTTCGTTGAGAGTTCGCCCGAAGACCGCCAAGAAACGAGAGTCGAGAAATATAAAATAATACATCCAGACGATTTAAATTAGGCACAGTACGGTTGAAACCTGGTATTTACACAGCTCCGGTCGGTGACTATGATTGGTAGTTTGAGAGGTGAGTGTCTTAGTGAGTGTCTTAGTGTGTGTGTATTAGTGTCTTAGTGTGTATTAGTGTGTGAGTGTATGCCTTAGTGTGTCTTAGTGTGTGTGTGTCTTAGTATCTTAGTGTGTGCGTCTTAGTGTCTTAGTGTGAGAGTTTATAAGTGTGTGTGTCTTAGTATCTGAGTATGTGTGTGTATTAGTGTGTCTTAGTGTGAGAGTTTATTAGTGTGTGTCTTAGTGTGAGAGTTTATTAGTGTGTGTGTCTTAGTATCTGAGTATGTGTGTGTATTAGTGTGAGAGTTTATTAGTGTGTGTGTCTTAAGTGTGAGAGTTTATTAGTGTGTGTGTCTTAGTGTATCTTAGAGTGTGTGTGTATTAGTGTGTCTTAGTGTGAGAGTTTATTAGTGTGTGTCTTAGTGTGAGAGTTTATTAGTGTGTTAGTGTCTTAGTGTGTCTTAGTATCTTAGTGTGTGCCTAAGTGTGAGAGTTTATTAGTGTGTGTCTTAGTGTATCTTAGAGTGTGTATTAGTGTGTGAGTGTGTGTCTTAGTGTGTGTGTGTCTTAGTATCTTAGTGTGTGTCTTAGTGTGAGAGTTTATTCGTGTGTGTCTTAGTATGTGTATCTTAGTGTGTATTAGTGTGTGTCTTAGTGTGTGTGTCTTAGTGTGTATTAGTGTGTGTGTCTTAGTGTGTGTGTGTCTTAGTGTGTCTTCGTGTGTATTAGTGTCAGTGTGAGAGTTTTTTTAGTGTGTGAGTGTGTCTTAGTGTGTCTTAGTGTGAGTTTATTAGTGTGTGAGTGTCTTAGTGTGTCTTAGTGTGTGTGTCTTAGTGTGAGAGTTTATTAGTGTGTCTTAGTTTGTGTGTATTAGTGTGTGTCTTAGTGTGAGAGTGTATTAGTGTGTGAGTGTCTTAGTATGTGTGTGTGTATTAGTGCGTCTCAGTGTGTGTGTGTATTAGTGTGTGTGTCTTAGTGTCTTAGTGTGAGAGTTTATTAGTGTGCGAGTGTCTTTGTGTGTGTGTCTTAGTGTGTCTTAGTGTGTGTATTAGTGTGTGTGTGTCTTAGTGTGAGAATGTATTAGTGTGTGTGTTTCTTAGTATGTGTGTGTCTTAGTGTCTTAGTATCTTAGTGTGTCTTAGTATGCGTGAGTGTCTTAGTATCTTAGTGTGTGTGTCTTAGTATGTGTGCGTCTTAGTGTGAGAGTTTATTAGTGTGTGAGTGTGTGTGTCTTAGTGTGTGTGGGGAGCGATAGTGTAGTGGTTAGCGCTACGCTGCGCTATGAACCCGGCGACACGGGTTCGATTCCCGCTCACGGCCAACACCAGTGACGATTATCTTAACCGGTCCCGGGCCTCCCCTAGGTCGACTCAGCCTCAAATGAGTACCTGGTGCAGTGTGTAAACATTGCCACTAGGGAGACAAAGGCGGTCGGGCGTGGTGCTGGCCACCCACCCCCTCGTGTACCGTTCCAGCCTTCATAGGTGCTCGCTAACAGCACTTGCCCCTACAGTCTGTCCAGGCTATACGGGGGATCGTTGTCGTTGTATGTGTGTGTATGTGTGTGTAAGTGTATGTATGTGTGTGTAAGTGTATGTATGTGTGTATGTGTGTGTATGTGTCTGTGTGTGTATGTGTGTGTTTATGTGTATGTGTGTATATGTGTGTGTGTATGTGTGTGTATGGTGCATATGAAATTAACAGCATCGGCTAAAGCGCGTGGCTAAGACACGCGGAAACGGTCACAAGAACACGGAGGGTAGTTAAAATTACACGCACACACACTCACACACATACACACTCACACACATACACACACACACACTCACTCACACACACATACACACACTCACTCTCACACACACACACCCACTCACTCTCACACACATACACTCACTCTCACACAACCGCCATTCGCCACTAAGTGCCGGTGACATCACCACGACGCTTGTGCCAGGCTATGTGCACCCTGAGGCCACGTGAAGTGTCGAACACCCGCTGGCAGGAGGTCACGTGGCAGACCCAGGTGCCACGGGTCGACTGACTTAGATGACTGGCTGATGCACCACCTGTGCCCCCTACTGTGCCAACCTGCTGTGCTTTAGCCACCCGGCGCTCCGCTCGTTGTTGTGAGCGTCGCTCCTCCGCCCTCCGTTGTTGTTGGAGGGCGACTGCCTCCAACTGCCCAGTAGCATCCTTCACGAGCCTCCTGCACAGAGGCCGATCTTGACACCGCTGGTACCAGTCATCGGCAAGTCCACTCAGCTCCACGTCCTCCTGTACCACATCACTCCACTCTCACACACTCACTCTCACACACACTCACTCTCACACACACTCACACACACACTCACTCTCTCACACACTCACACACACACTCACACACTCACTCACACACACTCACACACTCACTCACACTCTCACACTCACTCACACTCTCACACTCACTCACACACTCACTCACACTCTCACACTCTCTCACACTCGTGTATGTAACGCACGCTCCGCACGTTGTCACCTGAAATGATCCGAACGCAACTTCACGCCCCCCTGAATCTCCCCCCCTCCCCCCCCCCCCCCCCCCCCCCCCCCCCCCGTCGCAGCCTGGGAGGAGCTCGCTGGGCCACCGCAGGAACCGCCGCCGGCACCAACCAACGCTAGCGGTGCCAACGCCAACGCCTCTGGCACCACCGCCGGCACCACCGCCGGCACCACCGGCGGTGCCAACGCCGGCACCGCCGCTGCCGCTGGCGCGGCCGACCAGCCGGGTTTCTGGAGTTTCGTGTCCTACAGAATGAGGTAGACTTTGGGGATGGGGTGGGTGGGGGGGATGAGGGCAGGGTGGGGGGGGCGGCACCCCCCTCCCCCCCCCCCCCCCCCGTGTGTGTGGAGGGGAGAGGGGTTTGTTTAAATCTAAAGAAGGAGAGAGAGAGTCCAGCGATAAGAACCCCGAGCTGCCCTGGTTCTACGCGACACACAGCCAGCCAAACGACGAAACGACCACGACCACGACCACCACCACCACCAGCACCACGACGAGGACGACGACGACCACCACCACCACCACCACGAGCTACGTTGTTGCTACGTTGCTGCTACGTTGCTAAGGGAGAGCTACGTCGAATCGACGGCTACAGTATATCGGTCCTTCCGTCATCGGAAAAATAACAACGACAAACCACCGCGAACGAACGAACGAACGACCTCGTGACTGCAGCCACCCCCCCACACCCCCCCCCCCCCCCCCCAGATGCGCTACGCCCCGCCCACCCGCTCGCCCACCCGCTCGCCCACCCGCTCGCCCGCCCGCTCACCCCCACTCAGAGGCAACCGACTGTGCGGGAATCAACCGCTTACCAAAAGCCGGGGAAGGTGCGGCGGACTTCACACCACGCCGCCTACACCATCGCCACCACCACCACCACCGCCACCGCCGCCGCCGCCGCCACCACCAGCTCCCTCCTCCACCGCCGCCGCCGCCGCCGCCGCTAGGGCCCGTCTGGACACTTTCCAGGCGAAGCCATTTCTTGGCGAGGAGGGGGGGGGGGGTGGGGTGGGTGGCGTCTCGGTATCGGGCCTACGGTAGGTAGGGCCTGGCGTAGGGCCTCCGGGAGGGCCGAGCGTAGGCCCTACCGCCTACCGTAGGATCTGCCTGCCGTAGGGCCTTCCGCAGGGTCTACCGCCTAGCGAAGGGTCTGCCACCGTAGGGCCTACCGTAGGAACCTACCGCCTACCGTAGGTCCTACCGCCTACCGTAGGTCCTACCGCCTACCATGAGATCTACCGCCTACCGTAGGTCCTACCGCCTACCGTAGGTCCTACCGCCTACCGTAGGATCTACCGCCTACCGTAGGTCCTACCGCCTACCGTAGGATCTACCGCCTACCGTAGGTCCTACCGCCTACCGTAAGTACTACCGCCTACCGTAGGATCTACCGCCTACCGTAGGATCTACCGCCTACCGTAGGGCCTACCGTAGGTCCTACCGCCTACCGCAGGATCTACCGCCTACCGTAGGGCCTGCCGTAGGTCCTACCGCCTACCGTAGGGCCTACCACCGTAAGGCCTACCGTAGGCCCTACTGCCTACCGTGAACGAAACGCGGGGGGGGGGGGGTGGGGGTGGGGGGAGGCGCGGGGAGGAAAAAAA
This sequence comes from Petromyzon marinus, assembly GCF_010993605.1. Lineage (NCBI taxonomy): Eukaryota > Metazoa > Chordata > Hyperoartia > Petromyzontiformes > Petromyzontidae > Petromyzon > Petromyzon marinus. Next base: position 89,568 of record NW_022639137.1, on the reverse strand, counting down.
AAATCCACAAAACCGCGAGGCGGATCGACCCGTTTCTTCCGTTCCGCCAACAAACAGACAAAACTAACCGTTTTCTTCCGTCGCTCTTTCTCCTTCGACTCTACGGGGCGCGGACGCGGGTGGCGGCGGCGGCGGAGGAAGGGGGCCCACGACAAAATAAATACCGTTCAAGAATTCCCCCGCCGTCGTCACCTCCTTCCGCATCACGAGGTCGCCGAAAAAACACACCCACGCCGACGCCGGCGACGACGACGAGAAAGTAGTAGTTAATACAAAATAAAACGTCGTGGGATAACGTTAATTACTCCGCCGGTGGCGCCGGGAAAGTAGTAGTTAATAAAAAATAAAACGTCGTGGGATAACGGTAACAACGCCGCCGCCGGCGATGCCGACGACGAGAAATGAGTAGTTAATAAAAAAAACATCGTTGGGTAACGGTAACGACGCCGCCGCCGACGGCAACGAGAAATTAGTAGTTAATAAAAAATAAAACATCGGTGGGTAACGGTAACGACGCCGCCGCCGCCGACGGCGACGAGAAAGTAGTAGTTAATAAAAAAAACGTCGCTGGGATAACGGTAACGACGCCGCCGGCGACGGCGAAGTCGTAGCTTATAAAAAAAAGAGTAACATTGCGGGGGTAACGACGACTGGCGGTGACCTCGCCGACAAAGACAAATTGGGCGCTGCAAACGAGATACTTTCCGTCGCAAGACGCGAGGGGATGAGGAGGATGAGGAGGAGGAGCGGGAGGAAGGAGAACACAAATGCCGTGTCAGTTCCTACGACGAAAAGCCAACGGTACGGCGGGAGGGGTGGGCTCGGTGGGCGGGCGACTTGAGAGCGAGGCATTCCCGAGCCCTCGGGCGACCTACAAAAACTATGAAAGCTAGTTCACAAAAACACCACTACAAATAAACACATCTACACCGCCGCCGTCACCACCACCACCACCACCACCGTCGGACACCACCACCACCACCACCACCGGGCTCCCCCCTACTCCACGCCAGCGTTCCCCGCTGCGTGTAGGTCTATCGCCTGCTGCTGCTGCTGCTGCTGCTGATGATGCTTCTGCTTCTGTTGCTGCGACGACGCGACGGCTAGGGGCGGCAACCGGGAGCCGGCCCCGCCGACGCGCCCCGGGGTACCGGCGCCTCCTCCTCCTCCTCTGCCGCCGCCACCGCCGCCGCCGCCCCAAAACTTCTCATCGGCCATGGCCGTCGCCGCACCAACACCCGCTCCCCCTCCTCCGCCTTTTCCTTTCCTCGTGCTCTCTGCACCGCCGCCGCCGCCGCCACCGCCGCCGCCGCCGGACTTGACGACGCAGAGGTTGAGCGCCGTCTCCGCCGCCAGGAAGCCGTGGGGGCTCAGGCTGGGCACGAGCGCCGCCGCCGCCGCTGCCGACGCCAAGGAAGTGCCACCGCCGCCGCCGCCGGGAGGCCAGGCGCCAGCAGCCCCGCCTCCTCCTCCTCCTCCTCCTCCGCCTCCTCCTCCTCCTCCGCCTCCTCCTCCTCCTCCTCCGGACGACGACGCCGCCGCGACTGCAGCGGCCACGACGGCGTCGGCGAGCGGCGTCGCCTCGTCGAAGCCGCCGCCGCCGCCGCCGTCCCCGCCGCCGCCGCCGCCGCCGAACGGGCTCTGGTAGGTGCGGTAGCAGTGCCAGTTGCTGGTGTGGTTCTGCACGTGCCACGAGAGGCTGGCGCTCGACGGGAAGCGCTTGCGGCAGAACTTGCAGGTGAAGAGCGACACGCCGATGTGGATGAGCGCGTGCTTGATGACGTTGCTCGAGTGGTTGAACTGGCGCTGGCACACGCGGCACGTCAGCGTGGGCATGTCCACGTGCGCCAGCTTGGCGTGCCGCCGGAGGGCGATGGTCTCGCGGGGCAGCCGGTCGCCGCACACGCGGCACGCCGGCAGCTCGGGCGACGCCGACGCCATCTCGCGCTCGGCTTCCCCCTCGGCTTCCTCGTCGCCGCGACGGCGTCGGCGCGCGCCGCCCGCGACGACGGACTCCGCCGCCGGGGCGGCCGCCGACGACGCCGACGCCGGCGGCTCGCCGGCGCCGGCGCCGCCGCCGCCGCCGGCGCCGGTGCCGCCGCCGGGAGCGCCCGAGCACTTGTGCGAGCTCATGCTCGACTGCGCCAGGAAGCTGCGCCCGCAGTCGTGGCACACGAACACGGGCACGCCGACGTGCGCCAGCACGTGCACCGCGGCCTCGGCGGCGCCGGGGAAGCGGGCGCCGCACACGCGGCACCGGCGCCCGTCAGCGTGCAGGTGCGCCAGCACGTGCTTGCGCAGGCTCGCCACCTTGCGGGCCATCGCCTCGCCGCACACGGCGCAGGACACGCGCTCCGTCTTCGGCTTGAGCGGCCGCCGCTGCTGCTGCTGCTGCTGCTGCTGGTGGTGGTGATGCTGCTGCTGAGCGTGGTGCTGGTGATGCTGCTGCTGCTGCTGAGCGTGGTGCTGGTGAGGCTGGTGCTGCTGGCGGCGGCGGCGGTGGTCGGGGGGGGAGTCGATGCCGTCGGCGGCGGCGGCGGCGGCGGCGTCGGCGGCGGCTGCCTCGGCTAGACGGTAGACGTACTGGCCGGACGAGTCGATGAGCACCGGGGTGATGTCCGGCTCGTAGGCGTGGAGCCGGTTGATGGCTCCGCCGCCGCCGCCCACGGCCAGGCCCAGGCTCTCCCCGCACTCCATCTTCTCGTCGTCGGCGGCGGCCGCCACCTCCTCGCCCGTTCCCCCCCCGCTCCTCCTCCTCCTCCTCGTCCTCCTCCTCCTCCTCGGCGGCGGCGCCGACCACGACGTTGTTCACCACGAGGGCCGACGAGGAGAGGCCCACGACGCCGACGCCGCCGGCGCCGCCACACCACCCGACCCCCGTCACCGCGTCGCCGCCGTGCAGGTTGTTGAGGTGGCCGTCGTAGTCCATCGGCTCGTCCTTGATGGCGCACGCCAGCTGTGGTGGTGGTGGTGGAGTTGGAGATGGTGGTGGTGGTTGTGGAGGTGGTGGAGTTGGAGATGGTGGTGGTGGAGTTGGTGATGGTGGAGGTGGTGGTGGAGGTGGTGGTGGAGTTGGAGATGGTGGAGGTGGGGTTGGAGATGGTGGTGGAGTTGGAGATGGTGGTGGTGGTAGTGATGGTGGTTGTGGAGGTGGTGGTGGTGGGGTTGGAGATGGTGGTGATGGTGGTGGTGGTTTTGGTGGTTGTGGAGGTGGTGGTGGAGGTGGTGGTGGAGTTAGAGATGGTGGAGGTGGAGATGGTGGTGGAGTTGGAGATGGTGGAGGTGGTGGTGTAGGTGGTGGTGGTGGTGGAGTTGGAGATAGTGGTGGAGGTGGTGGTGGAGATGGTGGAGTTGGTGGTGGAGTTGGAGATGGTGGAGGTGGTGGTGTAGGTGGTGCGGGTGGTGGTTTGCAGAGGTGGTGATGGTGGTGGTTGTGGAGGTGGTGGAGGTGGTGATGGTGGTGGGGAAGGGGGCGTTAGCAACGCACGGTTCACAGCAGGCCCCGGGTGTCACGTGCAGCGAAGTGCCAGGGACCAGGGTTCGATCCCTGGGTCTGGGTCTCTCAGGGGCGTTCACAATGGCTGTGTCGGAGACACTGAGATGCTCCCTGTAGCCCTGCCTCTTTGTGAGTCTATGGGTGTCTTGGTGATGAGTCTGTGGGTCTCTGTGTGATGAGTCTATGGGTCTCTGGGTGGTGAGTCTATGGGTCTCTGTGTGATGAGTCTATGGGTCTCTGTGTGGTGAGTCTATGGGTCTCTGTCTGGTGAGTCTGTGGGTCTCTGTGTGGTGAGTCTATGGGTCTCTGTGTGGTGAGTCTGTGGGTCTCTGTGTGGTGAGTCTGTGGGTCTCTGTGTGGTGAGTCTGTGGGTCTCTGTGTGATGAGTCTATGGCTCTCTGTGTGGTGTGTCTATGGGTCTCTGTGTGATGAGTCTATGGGTCTCTGTATGATGAGTCTATGGGTGTCTGTGTGATGAGTCTATGGGTGTCTGTGTGATGAGTCTATGGGTCTCTGTGTGGCGAGTCTATGGGTATCTGTGTGATGAGTCTATGGGTGTCTGTGTGATGAGTCTATGGGTCTCTTGGTGGTGAGTCTATGGGTCTCTGGGTGGTGAGTCTATGGGTCTCTGTATGATGAATCTATGGTTCTCTGTGTGGTGAGTCTATGGGTCTCTGTGTGGTGAGTCTACGTCTGTGAGGTGAGTCTATGGGTCTCTGTGTGATGAGTCAATGGGTGTCTGTGTGATGAGTCTATGGGTCTGTGTGATGAGTCTATGGGTCTCTGTGTGATGAGTCTATGGGTCTCTGTGTGGTGAGTCTACGTCTGTGAGGTGAGTCTATGGGTCTCTGTGTGGTGAGTATGTCTCTGTGTGGTGAGTCTATGGGTCTCTGTGTGGTGAGTCTATGTCTCTGTGTGGTGAGTCTGCGGGTCTCTGTGTGGTGAGTCTATGGGTCTCTGTGTGGTGAGTCTATGGGTCTCTGTGTGATGAGTCTATGGGTCTCTGTGTGGTGAGTCTATGTCTCTGTGTGGCGAGTCTATGGGTCTCTGTGTGGTGAGTATGTCTCTGTGTGGTGAGTCTGTGGGTCTCTGTGTGGTGAGTCTATGGCTCTCTGTGTGATGAGTCTATGGGTCTGTGTGGTGAGTCTATGTCTCTGTGTGGTGAGTCTGCGGGTCTCTGTGTGGTGAGTCTATGGGTCTCTGTGTGGTGAGTCTATGGGTCTCTGTGTGATGAGTCTATGGGTCTCTGTGTGGTGAGTCTATGTCTCTGTGTGGCGAGTCTATGGGTCTCTGTGTGGTGAGTATGTCTCTGTGTGGCGAGTCTATGGGTCTCTGTGTGGTGAGTATGTCTCTGTGTGGTGAGTCTGTGGGTCTCTGTGTGGTGAGTCTATGGCTCTGTGTGGTGAGTCTGTGGGTCTCTGTGTGGTGAGTCTGTGGGTCTCTGTGTGGTGAGTCTGTGGGTCTCTGTGTGATGAGTCTGTGGGTCTCTGTGTGGTGAGTCTGTGGGTCTCTGTGTGATGAGTCTGTGGGTCTCTGTGTGGTGAGTCTGTGGGTCTCTGTGTGGTGAGTCTGTGGGTCTCTGTGATGAGTCTGTGGGTCTCAATGTGGGGGGGGGGGGGTGGTGGGAATCCTGTGCTTGGGCTACCTCACCCAAGGCTAAGTGTGCGGAGCTAGAGAAGGAATTCATGGTGAGTCTATGGCTCTCTGTGTGGTGAGTCTATGGCTCTGTGTGTGGTGAGTATCTGTGTGTGGTGAGTATCTGTGTGTGGTGAGTATCTGTGTGTGGTGAGTCTCTGTGTGTGGTGAGTATCTGTGTGTGGTATCTGTGTGTGGTGAGTCTCTGTGTGTGGTGAGTATCTGTGTGTGGTGAGTATCTGTGTGTGGTGAGTATCTGTGTGTGGTGAGTATCTGTGTGTGGTGAGTATATGTGTGTGGTGAGTATCTGTGTGTGGTGAGTATCTGTGTGTGGTGAGTATCTGTGTGTGGTGAGTATATGTGTGTGGTGAGTCTCTGTGTGTGGTGAGTATCTGTGTGTGGTGAGTCTCTCTGTGTGTGTGGTGAGACTCTCTCTGTGTATGTGGTGAGACTCTCTCTGTGTATGTGGTGAGTCTCTCTCTGTGTATGTGGTGAGTCTCTCTGTGTGTGGTGAGTCTCTCTGTGTGTGTGGTGAGTCTCTCTCTGTGTGTGGTGAGTCTCTCTGTGTGTGTGGTGAGTCTCTCTGTGTGTGGTGAGTCTCTCTCTGTGTGGTGAGCCTCTCTGTGTCGTGAGTCTCTGTGTGTGTGTGGTGAGTCTCTGTGTGTGTGTGGTGAGTCTCTGTGTGTGTGTGGTGAGTCTCTCTCTGTGTGTGGTGAGTCTCTCTCTGTGTGGTGAGTCTCTCTCTGTGTGTGTGGTGAGTCTCTCTCTGTGTGGCGAGTCTCTCTCTGTGTGTGTGGTGAGTCTCTCTCTGTGTGTGTGGTGAGTCTCTCTCTGTGTGGCGAGTCTCTCTCTGTGTGTGTGGTGAGTCTCTCTCTCTGTGTGGCGAGTCTCTCTCTCTGTGTGTGTGGTGAGTCTCTCTGTGTGGTGAGTCTCTCTGTGTGTGTGGTGAGTCTCTCTGTGTGTGTGGTGAGTCTCTCTCTCTGTGTGGTGAGCCTCTCTGTGTGGTGAGTCTGTGTGTGGTGAGTCTCTGTGTGTGTGTGGTGAGTCTCTCTCTGTGTGGCGAGTCTCTCTCTGTGTGGCGAGTCTCTCTCTGTGTGTGTGGTCTCTCTCTCTGTGTGTGGTGAGTCTCTGTGTGTGTGTGGTCTCTCTCTCTGTGTGTGGTGAGTCTCTGTGTGTGTGTGGTGAGTCTCTCTCTCTGTGTGTGTGGTGAGTCTCTCTCTCTGTGTGTGGTGAGTCTCTGTGTGTGTGTGGTGAGTCTCTCTCTGTGTGTGGTGAGTCTCTCTCTCTGTGTGTGTGGTGAGTCTCTCTGTGTGTGGTGAGTCTCTCTGTGTGTGTGGTGAGTCTCTCTGTGTGTGGTGAGTCTCTCTGTGCGTGGTTAGTCTCTCTCTCTCATAGTTTGGGTTGCATAGCCACAATCACATTACTGTGGCTGGTCTTTAATGCATCTCTGCGTATCTCTAAGGGTCTCTATGTATCCCAACGAGCCTCCATGTGTCTCTACGTATCTCTGTGGATCTATATGCATCTCTGTGAAGCTCTTTGGATCTCTACGTATCTCTATGGAACATTCTTAATCCATAAGTAAATTAAACGTAATTGAGGATTCAGGCTTTGCCTAGAAACAGGTTAGTAGGCCTCAAGCCTTAGGCCTAACGGTTTAAACGTTAATTTGGTTACTCGACCAACGTGTTTAATAACTTAACAATTACAGACATCGTTAGATGGCAGATCTTCAGTCACCCCTATATCTGTTAGTGCATTTTTAACTCATTTGAGAATTCTCACGCCGCAGGCTTCGTCTAATAACAGGTTTTTAGGCCTAAAGCCTAAAGATTTAAACTTTAATTTAGTTCCCCATCTAAGGTATTTAATAACTTAATTTTACAGTACAGAGGTCCTTCGATGGGAAGTTATCAGTCACCTCTTAATCTATAAGTATTTAAAAAAACTAATTCAGGATCAATTATCTTGCCGCATGCTTCGCCTAGTTACCGATTTAGTAGGCCTAAATGTACACATTTTAAATTTGTTTACTCATAGGAGGTGTTTAATAGCTTAACAATTTTTACCGAGATCCACAAATTGCAGATTACAAGTCACCCCTTAATCTGTAAGAAATTTTGTTAAATGTAATTTGGGGATAAATTATCTTCTTTGGTTCTTTTGGTAAAGTCACGTAGAATGAGAATAAAATAATAAATTGATAAAATAACACAATAAAATATTTATTGTGTTATATTTATTGTGTTATTTTATTTTATCAAATTATTATTTTATTCTCATTCTATTTTATCAAATTATTATTTTATTCTCATTCTACGTGACTTTACCGAAAGAACCAAAGAAGATGAATCCTTGCAGTCACGAAAGCTTTAAATCGAGATAAATTATCTGTTATGTTATCGTGGTTATAGCTGTTCATAAATGTTGCAGAGGTAAAGGCGCAGTCCTGCAACTGCCGGCTCTTGCCACCACGAGTGGAAGCTCTCGAAAGCCCGATGAGATCTTCCTCAAATCACTACTGTGTTGGCGTACAGCACATAATATGCTCTCGGCCTTCATGGGGTAAACCAACAAGGTAACATGATTACACTCAACTTGGATATGAAGGAACAAGACATTATGACTCTTCAATAAACAGCCCATAAGGTCTGTGGCTATCACATGCGGTATTTTTTTCTTTATAGAGCGTCATTCATGCGAATAGAAATCCCATAAGGCAGTCTATGTTTGAGCTGCTGCTCCCCGGGCCTGCCTGAGCTGGGCCCGGGGTCTGCCTGAGCTGGTCCCGGGGTCTGCCTGAGCTGCTGATTCCTGGGCCTGCCTGAGCTGGGCCCGGGGTCTGCCTGAGCTGGTCCCGGGGTCTGCCTGAGCTGCTGATTCCTGGGTCTACCTGAGCTGCTACTCCCTGGGTTTGTCTGAGCTGCTGCTCCCTGGGCCTGCCTGAGCTGCTACCCTTCACCTGCTTGATCAGGTTATTGCCCTGTTCGCGAAGATGCTCCTTGAAAAAAAAAAAGAGTGACGTGTTAGGTCACACGCACGCTAGCGTAGAGAAATAGCAACGCACCAAGGGGTGCTTACAAACAGCAAGAACTTGAACGGCCAGTCAACTTCGTGACCTGGAGCTGACCGCCACCACAAACTCAAGCACACGGGCGAGAAGCCGTACACGGTGCGACGAGTGTGGCAAGACATTACTCGCGATCGGCCTACCTGTACGTTTTCCACTTGTGTGTTTAACTGTTGTGGATCTTTGTTATCTTCAAGATGGCAATTCTCCTGCTGTGTGTCATACTGCTGTCGTTCCCGGCCATATCTAGTGCCACACTCAACTCTACAAACGGCTACCCTCGTTACTTTGCGTCCATACTTGTTGCTCGATTTGCCACTACACCTGCAAATGAAACAGCTCGTAGACACTTCTACACTCCATCATTGTATCCTTTTAAACCCTATCTTTGTCCAATTACTTCACCAGCACTCCTTCCAAACTTCATTCTGCTCTTAAAAATAACACCATCTGCGAGCTGCTGCTATTCGCCCAAGGTTCGCCGCTCTTCATCCTTTCACAGAAAATACTTGTGCAAACTATGAATTCTACTTTTCTTATTTCTGGGTGGTATTGAGCTTCATCCTGGCCCAAATGAAAAGAACTCGTATAATTCTGTAGATTTTTCTGGCAGGAAAGGTGTTGGTGTTCTACATATCAACATCAGAGGGCTTGTGATTAAATTAAGTCAACTAAAACTAGAAGTGGCAAATCTTGACCCGGACATTTTTTGCCTAACAGAAACATTTCTCACTCCTGCTGTCAATGACTTGCAGATTGCGATTGACAACTACAACCTTTTTCGGCTTGACTGAGGATCTAAAGGAGGTGGAATTGCCATCTATGTTCGTAATATTATTGCATGTTCACCAGCTCACTCCTTGTTTAAAAAACGTTGCTTTGAAGGTTTGGCTCTCAGAATAACTCTTCCAAAAAATCAACAGATATTGGTAGTGTGCTGCTATAGACCGCCTAGTGGGAAGGATGGTGAAGCTGCATCGGCACTGAGAGAGCTTTTTGGGGGCCTCCCTAAAGGTGAAATAGTTTTAGTGGGTGACCTAAATTGGAATTGGCTAAACCCGCCGGCCGTGGCCACAAATTTTACAGATGAATTTAACCTGTTTCAATTAATAAATGTCCCCACAAGACCCAACCTAAAAAATCCGGGACAGTCATCTCTGCTTGACATCCTATTGACAAACGCCCCTCACAATTTCACACTGACTGGTGTTCTGGGTAATAACCTTAGTGATCACTCCTTCATTTTTGGTGTGAGATCATCAGCCAGACCCAAAGCCCCCCCTAAATTGGTTGAGAAGCACTCTATGAGACACTTCAGCACTCAGGCATTTACTAATGATGTGCTTCACTCAGATATTGACAAGGTCTGTGATATCCCCAACCTGACTATGGCTTGGGAGACCTTCAGGTACACGTTTCTCCAAATTCTTAACAAACATGCTCCGTTGGTTAGATTTAAAACTAAAGGCAACCGTCCACCATGGTTTGATCCTTTGATTACAAAGCTCATGAAAACTAGGGACAAGGCTTGGGCATGTGCTCAGAAAAGTAATTTGGTCAATGACTGGCTAGAATACAGGATTTTAAGGAATAGCGTCAAAAAAATACAGCATGCAAAAAATGCCTATTTTTCCTCCACTCCTCTGGAATCACATGGAAATGCCAGGATTTTCTGGAAAACAATCAAATCTATCGAAAAGGCATCCAAAACAGACAATCTGCCCGTTGAGCTTAACCGAAATGGGGAATATTTTTCAGATCCCCAAAAAATAGTTGACAATTTTAACCTTCATTTTTCTGAAGCTGGTAATCTTTTTGATAATGTATTGGGAGTCACCCCTGCTCATGCAAATTCCGAAACCCCTGTCCAAACATTAAACGAATTTAGTTTCCAGCAAATCCACGAAAGTAATGTTCTGAAACAACTGTCCTATCTCAAAGGGTCCTCCTCTACCGTCTTTGCTCTACTAACTGTTGGTCACCTAATACACAAACCTATAGCCCATATTTTCAACCTGTCCATCAAAGAAGCATCAGTTCCTCTAAAATGGAAAAAATCCTATGTCCGTCCACTTCACAAAGGGGGCCCTAAAGATGATCCAAATAAATACCGACCTATCTCAATTTTGTCCCCGTTGATGAAAATTTTTGAAAAATTATTGACCTACCAAATTAGCAGTTTCCTGTCCATCAACAATCTACTACATCTAAAACAATCTGGGTTCCGAAAAAAGATATAGCACCACATCTGCTGCATTAGACTCTCTGAATCACATTTACAGTAGCCTTGATAATAAGCAGTACTGTGCCTGTCTTTTTCTAGACCTGTCCAAAGCTTTTGATACAGTAGACCACAACACTCTGCTTAGTAAACTAAGTTGCCTCGCTTTTCCGAAAACGCAGTAAAATGGTTACAAAAGTACCTCTTTTCTCGCACCCAAACTGTATTCACAGATGGTTGGAGGTCAAACAGTGTTAAGATAACGAAAGGGGTTCCCACAGGGTTCCATCCTCGGCCCCCTCTTGTTCTCTCTTTATGTTAATGACTTGGGCACTGACCTGGATCATTCCAGGGTAAATCTTTTTGCAGATGACACGATACTGATTACTGCTGGCCGCTCTCCAGATGACGTGATTGCTAAGCTACAGGGTGATTTCAACAAACTACAACATCAGCTAGTTGTTCTTAAACTAGTCCTGAATACCTCCAAAACCAAGGTGCTATGCTTCTCACCAGGACTAAAGCAGGAAGTTATTTTTCCCCAATTACATTCCTTAAATAATTGTCAAATAGAGCAAGTCAAGATCTATAAGTATCTTGGGGTCATCCTGGATTAAAAACTGAATTTTGAAGATCACATTGATTATATTGGTAAAAATACAAAAATAAAAATTGGTTTTCTGTATCGACACAAGCACTGCTTCCCCCCAATGTTCCGTTTGGAAGTGATAAAAGCTACCATACTGCCTCTACTAGACTACTGTGACATCGTGTAGAAATCAGCCCCAAGTACTGTACTGAAGAAGCTTGATTCCATCTATCACTTGGCCTTAAGATTTACATTGAACTGCCCATATAGGACTCACCACTGTGATCTCTACATTGGGTCAAACTTAACATCTCTTAATGTTCGACGGCTTGTGCACCAGATCTTATTTATTCACGATGTACTTACAAAAAAATCCGCAGACTACCTGCTGGATCTCCTCTCTCTTTCAAAGAACAAATTTGACCTGAGGTCTTCGCTCATTTACCAGCTTCACATTCCCTATTGCAGTACAAAAACCGGAGGAAGGGCCTTTGCTATTGATGCCCCCAACTTGTCTCTCAAAACTGCTCTAGAGGAATTGTACACCCCTAGCTGCCACTGCTATTCATTGGCGTAAAATAAAATAAAATGTTTCGCTCCGGATGATGCTGCAAAGTATTATCAGTATTTTGATTTAGTGTGCTGATCTTAAAGGTGCATTTAAAAATTTGATAATCCGACCGATGCTTCTGTTGTTGTAGAGTAACTCATGCAGCCAGCTATGGCTCTAGGGTTTGGTGTTACATGTTACGTAGTTTATTGTAAAAATTCGGTCACAGTCCCTGTGATCACTGTTACGTTGCAATTATGGCTTTATTTTTGGGTGATTTGGAAAACCTTTTTTCGTTTGGACATGTTTGTTTTGTTGTAGTACGGAGTTAGACTGATGGCCTAAATCTAAGTTTTTGTTGTTGTTTGACTTTGCATCCCACTGGGATTTTTTTTCAGAAATATTTTTGCTGTTTTATTTTCCCCATGGATTTTCTGTTTGCACAGTCAACACACAAAGTAGTCACGTCAACATGTTTTTATTGTTCGTGTTTTTGTTTTTCTGTGCGTGTGTGCGGTGGCTCTGCTCCGTACCTCCCCGCCCGCGTCGTCCGGCACGATGACCCGGCGCCCGCCCCCCTCCCCCGCCTCCCCTCCCCCGCCACGGCCCCCCCCCCGCCGTCTCGATGCGCCAGTGACGGACGCCGGCACCGGAGCGGCCGGGGGCCGCCGGCGCCCCCGCGGCCCCCGGGGTCTCCCCGCCGTTGCGGGCGGAGACGCCGGAACGGCCGGCCCCGGCGTCCGCGCGACGCCGGAACAGCGGCGGCGGAGCGAGCGGCCCGCCGCCGCCGCCGCCGCCGGCGCCGCAGTCGTCGTGCCGCGGCGACGGCGGCGGCGGCGCCGGAGCGGCGGCGCCGGCGCCGGGTGGGGGGGCGGCGAGCGTGGCGCAGGCCTCCTCGAGCAGCTCGAGGCCGAGGCGGCGGGCCACCTGGCGCAGCTCCTCCACCTCGGCGGGCCTCACGACGGCGCGGCCGCTGTACACGAAGTCGAGCGCCCGCTCGAAGCTGGGCGCCGACACGGCCGGCAGGACGAAGGGTCCCATGCCACCGGCGGCGGCGCCGGCGCCGACGGGATCGACGGCCGCGCCCGCCGGCGAGGCCGCGGACGACGCCGCCGCCGGCGACGCCGCCGCCTGACCGGCGTTGCCGGCGGCGGCGGCGGCGTTGCCCGAGGACGGGGGGGCGGCGGCGGCGGCGGCGACGCCGGCGGCGACCGAGCCGTGGGTGAAGAGGGCGCGGAAGTAGGCGCTGGCGCCCACCAGCACCGCCTTGTGCACCAGGAAGCGGCTCGTCTCCACCTCGACGACGGCGTCGCAGAAGGCGCCGCGCCGGCGGAGGGCGGCGAGCGACGACAGCAGGCGGCCCGGGTGGCGGGCGCTCCACACCGACACCGACTCGGACGACGACGACGACGACGACGACGCCGCGGATGGCGGCGAGGAGGCGACGCCGGAGGGCGGCGGCGGCGGCGGCGGCGGCGGCGCCGTCGTCGCGGCCGTGACGGCGGCGGCGTTGCTGTTGGCGCCGCCGCCCGGCGACGACGACGACGAGGGGGATGACGATGAGGACGAGGAGGAGGAGGAGGAGGAGGAGGCGTCGCCGACCGCGGCACACATGGCGGGGGAGGGGGGAGGGAGGGGGGTGCCGCCTGGTGGTGGTGGCGGTGGAGGGGGCGGGCGAGGCGGCAGAGGTTGGGGGGGGGGGGTCACCGTTAACCGCGATGTAAACGCAAACTCGTTTCGTTTCAGCGGGAAATCAACTCCTTGAAAAAATCCGTCGTCCATTTAAAGCGCCGCTTTAAATCAACGACTTCGTTTGACCTGCGGTCGGGAAGTTCGCCAACGGCGCGGCTGCCTGGCCCCCCCCACGTCAACGCTTGCGTGAACTCGTTGATCACTTGCGTAACTCGTCACATAAATTAGCCGTGCCACTACCGCGCTTCGCCCTGGGACTTGGATCCACCACGCCCGGCCGCCTTCGTCTCCCCGGTGGTGGCGATGTTGACACACCGCAGCAGTTACTCGTTTGGGGCCGAGTCGACCTAGGGGTCGGCCCAGGACCGGTTCAAATAATCATCACCGGTGGTGGTGGTGGTGGCCGTGAGTGGGAATCGAACTCGGGTCGCCGGGTTCTTAGCGCAGCGTAGCGCTAACCGCTACGCCGCAATACGTTTCAGCTTCCACACACACACAGACACACACACAGACACACACACAGACACACACACAGACACACACAGACACACACACAGACACACACACACAGACACACACACACAGACACACACACAGACACACACAGACACACACACAGACACACACACACACAGACACATACGCAGCGCGCTAACCGCTACGCCGCAGTGCGTTACAGCTTCCATGTGCGCGGGATCACGTGACAGATTTGACGTCACAGCTCGCTTGCCGTGCAAAAAATAAAATGCATTATTGAGCTCCCCCTCCCCCCCCAAAGAAAACTAAAGTGTACTTTTTAATAATTGTTGCATGGTGTACAGTCTGGAAAGTACCCACATGGCAAATTTCCAGTTTGTCGCATGCCGGGAAGTACGCTAAACATTTTGACCAGACACACATTCACAACTTTGCCTTTTTTATATATATGGAGATAATAAGGCGTCCATACAAAATGTAAATTGCTTTAAAGTAGCGAATTAATTGCTTAATTGATGCAGGCATGCATTGTCACCGGATATGAGTACGTGTGCAAAACTTGGAATTGATTGGACGACAGAAAGGAGACTAAATTTTGATTGCAAGATTTGACCACAGGAGTCAAGTGAAGTAAAACCGTTGAAAGAAATACGAAAAATCTGCGTTGGACCCTCTCCTAGCCATAACGAAACAGGAGTCGTGTTGCGATGTTCAAACACCAAACGGATTAAACATTTTGCAAGGAATCAAAGTTACTGCAATAACCACACAAGCACGCAACACGCAAGTATATACTTACTGTAGTAGTATCAACTGACTCCATAATAGTATCTATCAACTCTATAGTAGCTACTAACTCTACAGTAGTATAAATTGACTGTGTATCCCTCTGTGTGTCTGTGTTGTCTCTCTCTGCTTGTGTGTCTGTCTGTGTGTCTCTGTGTCTGTGTATTGTCTCTCTCTCAAATTTAGTTCTACCTGATGACGATTGTTTGTGTTGCAATCGAAACGTCGTATTCTATTATTGAATTAAATTTCTTTCAACGTGACTTTACCGAAAGAACCAAAGAGTATCTACTAACTCTACAGTAGTATCTACTAACTCCACAGTAGTATCTACTAACTCTACAGTAATATCTACTGACTAAAGAAGTATCTACTAACTCTACAGTAGTATCTACTAACTCTAAAGTAGTATATACTGACTAAAGTAGTACCTATCACTACAGTAGTATATACTGACTATAGTAGACTCTACTATCACTACAGTAATATATACTGACTACAGTATCTACTAACTCTACAGTAGTATATACTAACTCCAAAGTAGTATATACTAACTCTACAGTAATATCTACTGACTTCAGTAGTATCTACTATCACTGCAGTAGTATATACTAACTATAGTAGTATCTACTAACTCTACAGTAGTATCGACTGACTATAGTAGTATCTACTGACTATAGTAGTATCTACTAAATCTACAGTAGTATCTACTATTACTACAGTAGTATATAGTGACTATAGTAGTGTCTACTAACTCTACAGTAGTATCTACTGACTATAGTAGTATCTAATAACTCTACAGTAGTATATACTGACTATATTAGTATCTACTAACTCTACAGTAGTATATACTGACTAAAGTAGTACACTACAGTAGTATGTACCGACTATAGTAGACTCTATCACTACAGTAATATATACTGACTACTGGCTATAGTAGTATCTACTATCACTACAGTAGTATATGCTGACTATAGTAGTATATACTGACTATAGTAGTATCTACTAACTTTCAGTAATATCTACTGACTATAGTAGTATCTACAAACTCCACAGTAGCATATACTGACTATAATAGTATATACTC
Organism: Petromyzon marinus; assembly: GCF_010993605.1. Classification (NCBI taxonomy): domain Eukaryota; kingdom Metazoa; phylum Chordata; class Hyperoartia; order Petromyzontiformes; family Petromyzontidae; genus Petromyzon; species Petromyzon marinus. Next base: position 73,965 of record NW_022639137.1, on the reverse strand, counting down.
ACTCTACAGTAATATCTACTGACTATAGTAGTAGTATCTACTATCACTACAGTAATATATACTGACCATAGTAGTATCTACTATCACTACAGTAGTATATACTGACTATAGTAGTATATACTGACTATAGTAGTATCTACTAACTCTACAGTAATATCTACTGACTATAGTATCTACTAACTCTACAATAGTATATACTGACTACAGTAGTATGTACTATAACTACAGTAGTATATACTGACTATAGTAGTATCTACTAACTCTACAGTAATATCTACTGACTATAGTATCTACTAACTCTACAATAGTATATACTGACTACAGTAGTATGTACTATAACTACAGTAGTATATACTGACTATAGTAGTATCTACTAACTCTACAGTAATATCTACTGACTAGTAGTATCTACTAACTCTTCAGTAGTATATACTGACTATAGTAGTATCTACAAACTCTACAGTAGTATATACTGACTATAGTAGTATATACTAACTCTACAGTGATATCTACTAACTCTACAGTAGTATATACTGACTACAGTAGTACCTATCACTACAGTAGTATATACTGACTACAGTAGTATCTACTATCACTACAGTAGTATATACTGACTACAATAGTATCTACTATCACTAGAGTAGTATATACTGACTATAGTAGTATCTCGTAACTCTACAGTAGTATCTACTAACTCTACAGTAGTATCTACTGACTAGTAGTATCTAATAACTCTACAGTAGTATATACTGACTATATTAGTATTTACTAACTCTACAGTAGTATATACTGACTAAAGTAGTACACTAAAGTAGTATATACCGACTATAGTAGACTATCACTACAATAATATATACTGACTATAGTAGTATCTACTATCACTACAGTAGTATATGCTGACTATAGTAGTATATACTGACTATAGTAGTATCTACTAACTTTCAGTAATATCTACTGACTATAGTAGAATCTACTAACTCTACAGTAGTATATACTGACTACAGTAGTATCTACAAACTCTACAGTAGCATATACTGACTATAATAGTATATACTAACTCTACAGTAATATCCACTGACTATAGTAGTAGTATCTACTATCACTACAGTAATATATACTGACTATAGTAGTATCTACTATCACTACAGTAGTATATACTGACTATAGTAGTATATACTGACTATATTAGTATCTACTGACTCTACAGTAATATCAACTGACTATAGTATCTACTAACTCTAGAATAGTATATACTGACTACAGTAGTATCTACTATAACTACAGTAGTATATACTGACTATAGCAGTATTTACTAACTCTACAGTAATATCTACTGACTATAGTAGTATCTACTATCACTACAGTAGTATATGCTGACTATAGTAGTATATACTGACTATAGTAGTATCTACTAACTTTCAGTAATATCTACTGACTATAGTAGAATCTACTAACTCTACAGTAGTATATACTGACTACAGTAGTATCTACAAACTCCACAGTAGCATATACTGACTATAATAGTATATACTCACTCTACAGTAATATCTACTGACTATAGTAGTAGTATCTACTATCACTACAGTAATATATACTGACTATAGTAGTATCTACTATCACTACAGTAGTATATACTGACTATAGTAGTATATACTGACTAGTAGTATCTACTAACTACTAATCTACTATCACTACGGTAGTATATACTGACTATAGTAGTATCTACTAACTACTAATCTACTATCACTACAGTAGTATATACTGACTATAGTAGTATATACTGACTATAGTAGTATCTACTAACTCTACAGTAATATCTACTGACTATAGTAGTATCTACTAACTCTACAGTAGTATATACTGATTACAGTAGTATCTACTATCACTACAGTAGTATATGCTGACTATAGTAGTATATACTGACTATAGTAGTATCTACTAACTTTCAGTAATATCTACTGACTATAGTAGTATCTACTAACTCTATAGTAGTATCTACTGACTACAGTAGTATCTACTATCACCACAGTAGTATATACTGACTATAGTAGTATGTACTATCACTACAGTAGTATATACTGACTATAGTAGTATCTACTAACTCTACAGTAATATCTACTGACTATAGTAGTATCTAATAACTCTACAGTAGTATATACTGACTATATTAGTATCTACTAACTCTACAGTAATATCCACTGACTATAGTAGTAGTATCTACTATCACTACAGTAATATATACTGACTATAGTAGTATCTACTATCACTACAGTAGTATATACTGACTATAGTAGTATATACTGACTATATTAGTATCTACTGACTCTACAGTAATATCTACTGACTATAGTATCTACTAACTCTAGAATAGTATATACTGACTACAGTAGTATCTACTATAACTACAGTAGTATATACTGACTATAGTAGTATTTACTAACTCTACAGTAATATCTACTGACTATAGTAGTATCTACTATCACTACAGTAGTATATGCTGACTATAGTAGTATATACTGACTATAGTAGTATCTACTAACTTTCAGTAATATCTACTGACTATAGTAGAATCTACTAACTCTACAGTAGTATATACTGACTACAGTAGTATCTACAAACTCCACAGTAGCATATACTGACTATAATAGTATATACTCACTCTACAGTAATATCTACTGACTATAGTAGTAGTATCTACTATCACTACAGTAATATATACTGACTATAGTAGTATCTACTACCACTACAGTAGTATATACTGACTATAGTAGTATATACTGACTATAGTAGTATCTACTAACTCTACAGTAATATCTACTGACTATAGTAGTATCTACTAACTCTACAGTAGTATATACTGATTACAGTAGTATCTCCTATCACTACAGTAGTATATGCTGACTATAGTAGTATATACTGACTATAGTAGTATCTACTAACTTTCAGTAATATCTACTGACTATAGTAGTATCTACTAACTCTATAGTAGTATCTACTGACTACAGTAGTATCTACTATCACCACAGTAGTATATATTGACTATAGTAGTATGTACTATCACTACAGTAGTATATACTGACTATAGTAGTATCTACTAACTCTACAGTAATATCTACTGACTATAGTAGTATCTAATAACTCTACAGTAGTATATACTGACTATATTAGTATCTACTAACTCTACAGTAGTATATACTGACTAAAGTAGTAGACTACAGTAGTATGTACCGACTATAGTAGACTCTATCACTACAGTAATATATACTGACTATAGTAGTATCTACTATCACTACAGTAGTATATGCTGACTATAGTAGTATATACTGACTATAGTAGTATCTACTAACTTTCAGTAATATCTACTGACTATAGTAGAATCTACTAACTCTACAGTAGTATATACTGACTACAGTAGTATCTACAAACTCCACAGTAGCATATACTGACTATAATAGTATATACTCACTCTACAGTAATATCTACTGACTATAGTAGTAGTATCTACTATCACTACAGTAATATATACTGACTATAGTAGTATCTACTATCACTACAGTAGTATATACTGACTATAGTAGTATATACTGACTATAGTAGTATCTACTAACTCTACAGTAATATCTACTGACTATAGTATCTACTAACTCTACAATAGTATATACTGACTAGAGTAGTATGTACTATAACTACAGTAGTATATACTGACTATAGTAGTATCTACTAACTCTACAGTAATATCTACTGACTAGTATCTACTAACTCTACAATAGCATATACTGACTACAGTAGTATGTACTATAACTACAGTAGTATATACTGACTATAGTAGTATCTGCTAACTCTACAGTAATATCTACTGACTAGTAGTATCTACTAACTCTTCAGTAGTATATACTGACTATAGTAGTATCTACAAACTCTACAGTAGTATATACTGACTATAGTAGTATATACTAACTCTACAGTGATATCTACTAACTCTACAGTAGTATATACTGACTACAGTAGTACCTATCACTACAGTAGTATATACTGACTACAGTAGTATCTACTATCACTACAGTAGTATATACTGACTACAATAGTATCTACTATCACTACAGTAGTATACACTGACTATAATAGTATCTATTATCACTAGAGTAGTATATACTGACTATAGTAGTATCTCGTAACTCTACAGTAGTATCTACTAACTCTACAGTAGTATCTACTGACTAGTAGTATCTAATAACTCTACAGTAGTATATACTGACTATATTAGTATTTACTAACTCTACAGTAGTATATACTGACTAAAGTAGTACACTAAAGTAGTATATACCGACTATAGTAGACTATCACTACAATAATATATACTGACTATAGTAGTATCTACTATCACTACAGTAGTATATGCTGACTATAGTAGTATATACTGACTATAGTAGTATCTACTAACTTTCAGTAATATCTACTGACTATAGTAGAATCTACTAACTCTACAGTAGTATATACTGACTACAGTAGTATCTACAAACTCTACAGTAGCATATACTGACTATAATAGTATATACTAACTCTACAGTAATATCCACTGACTATAGTAGTAGTATCTACTATCACTACAGTAATATATACTGACTATAGTAGTATCTACTATCACTACAGTAGTATATACTGACTATAGTATATACTGACTATATTAGTATCTACTGACTCTACAGTAATATCTACTGACTATAGTATCTACTAACTCTAGAATAGTATATACTGACTACAGTAGTATCTACTATAACTACAGTAGTATATACTGACTATAGTAGTATTTACTAACTCTACAGTAATATCTACTGACTATAGTAGTATCTACTATCACTACAGTAGTATATGCTGACTATAGTAGTATATACTGACTATAGTAGTATCTACTAACTTTCAGTAATATCTACTGACTATAGTAGAATCTACTAACTCTACAGTAGTATATACTGACTACAGTAGTATCTACAAACTCCACAGTAGCATATACTGACTATAATAGTATATACTCACTCTACAGTAATATCTACTGACTATAGTAGTAGTATCTACTATCACTACAGTAATATATACTGACTATAGTAGTATCTACTATCACTACAGTAGTATATACTGACTATAGTAGTATATACTGACTATAGTAGTATCTACTAACTCTACAGTAATATCTACTGACTATAGTATCTACTAACTCTACAATAGTATATACTGACTATAGAAGTATGTACTATAACTACAGTAGTATATACTGACTATAGTAGTATCTACTAACTCTACGGTAATATCTACTGACTAGTAGTTTCTACTAACTCTTCAGTAGTATATACTGACTATAGTAGTATCTACAAACTCTACAGTAGTATATACTGACTATAGTAGTATATACTAACTCTACAGTGATATCTACTAACTCTACAGTAGTATATACTGACTACAGTAGTACCTATCACTACAGTAGTATATACTGACTACAGTAGTATCTACTATCACTACAGTAGTATATACTGACTACAATAGTATCTACTATCACTACAGTAGTATACACTGACTATAATAGTATCTACTATCACTAGAGTAGTATATACTGACTATAGTAGTATCTCGTAACTCTACAGTAGTATCTACTAACTCTACAGTAGTATCTACTGACTAGTAGTATCTAATAACTCTACAGTAGTATATACTGACTATATTAGTATTTACTAACTCTACAGTAGTATATACTGACTAAAGTAGTACACTAAAGTAGTATATACCGACTATAGTAGACTATCACTACAGTAATATATACTGACTATAGTAGTATCTACTATCACTACAGTAGTGTATGCTGACTATAGTAGTATATACTGACTATAGTAGTATCTACTAACTTTCAGTAATATCTACTGACTATAGTAGAATCTACTCACTCTACAGTAGTATATACTGACTACAGTAGTATCTACAAACTCTACAGTAGCATATACTGACTATAATAGTATATACTAACTCTACAGTAATATCCACTGACTATAGTAGTAGTAGTATCTACTATCACTACAGTAATATATACTGACTATAGTAGTATCTACTATCACTACAGTAGTATATACTGACTATAGTAGTATATACTGACTATATTAGTATCTACTGACTCTACAGTAATATCTACTGACTATAGCATCTACTAACTCTAGAATAGTATATACTGACTACAGTAGTATCTACTATAACTACAGTAGTATATACTGACTATAGTAGTATCTACTAACTCTACAGTAATATCTACTGACTATAGTAGTATCTGCTAACTCTACAGTAGTATATACTGACTATAATAGTATATACTAACTATACAGTAATATCTACTGACTATAGTAGTATCTACTAACTCTACAGTAGTATCTACTAACTTCAGTAGTATCTACTATCACTGCAGTAGTATATACTACCTATAGTAGTATCTACTAACGCTACAGTAGTATCGACTGACTATAGTAATATCTACTGACTATAGTAGTATCTACTAACTCTACAGTAGTATATACTGACTACAGTAGTACCTATCACTACAGTAGTATATACTGACTATAGTAGAATCTACTAACTCTACAGTAGTATCTACTGACTATATTAGTATATACTGACTATAGTATCTACTAACTCTATAGTGGTATCTACTGACAATAGTAGTATCTACTAACTCTACAGTAGTATCTACTAACTCTATAGTAGTATCTACTGACTACAGTAGTATCTACTATCACCACAGTAGTATATACTGACTATAGTAGTATCTACTATCACTACAGTAGTATATACTGACTATAGTAGTATCTACTACCTCTACAGTAATATCTACAGATTATAGTAGTATCTACTATCACTACAGTAGTATATACTGACTATAGTAGTATCTACTACCTCTACAGTAATATCTACAGATTATAGTAGTATCTACTAACTCTACAGTAGTATATACTGACTACAGTAGTATCTACTATCACTACAGTAGTATATACTGACTATAGTAGTATCTACTTACTCTACAGTAATATCTACTGACTATAGTAGTATCTACTAACTCTACAGTAGTATATACTGACTATCGTAGTATCTACAAATTCTACAGTAGCATATACTGACTAGAGTAGTATAAAGTAACTCTACAGTAATATCTACTGACTATAGTGATATCTACTAACTCTACAGTAGTATCTACTAACTCTACAGTAGTATATACTGACTACAGTAGTACCTATCACTACAGTAGTATATACTGACTACTGTAGTATCTACTATCACTACAGTAGTATATACTGACTACAGTAGTATCTACTATCACTACAGTAGTATACACTGACTATAATAGTATCTACTATCACTACAGTAGTATATACTGACTATAGTAGTATCTACTAACTCTACAGTAGTATCTACTAACTCTACAGTAGTATCTACTGACTATAGTAGTATCTACTAACTCTCCAGTAGTATATACTGACTATAGTAGTATCTACTAACTCTACAGTAGTATCTACTGACTATAGTAGTATCTAATAACTCTACAGTAGTATATACTGACTATAGTATTATCTACAAACTCTACAGTAGTATATATTGACTAAAGTAGTACCTATCACTACAGTAGTATATACTGATTATAGTAGACTCTACTATCACTACAGTAATATATACTGACTATAGTAGTATCTACTATCACTACAGTAGTATATACTGACTATAGTAGTATATACTGACTATAGTAGTATCTACTAACTTTCAGTAATATCTACTGACTATAGTAGAATCTACTAACTCTACAGTAGTATATACTGACTACAGTAGTATCTACAAACTCTATAGTAGTATCTACTGACTACAGTAGTATCTACTATCACCACAGTAGTATATACTGACTATAGTAGTATGTACTATCACTACAGTCGTATATACTGACTATAATAGCATAAACTAACTCTACAGTAATATCTACTGACTATAGAAGTATCTACTAACTCTACAGTAGTATCTACTAACTCTGCAGTAGTTTATACTGACTATAGTAGTAGCTATCACTACAGTAGTATCTACTGACTATATTAGCATATACTGACTATAGTAGAATCTACTAACTCTACAGTAGTATATACTGACTATAGTAGTATCTACACACTCTACAGTAGTATCTACTGACTATAGTAGTATCTACTAACTCTACAGTAGTATCTACTGACTATAGTAGTATCTACTAACTCTACAGTAGTCTCTACTATCACTACAGTAGTATATACTGACTATAGTAGTATCTACTAACTCCACAGTAGTATATACTGACTATAGTAGTATCTACTCACTCTACAGTAGTATATACTGACTACAGTAGTACCTATCACTACAGTAGTATCTACTGACTATAGCAGTATCTACTAACTCTACAGTAGTATATACTGACTATAGTAGTATATACTAACTCTACAGTAATATATACTGACTACAGTAGTACCTATCACTACAGTAGTATATACTGACTATAGTAGACTCTACTATCACTACAGTAATATATATTGACTATAGAAGCATCCACTAACTCTACAGTAATATCTACTGACTACAGTAGTATCTACAAACTCTACAGTAGTATCTACTAACTCTGCAGTAGTATATACTGACTACCGTAGTACCTATCACTACAGTGGTATATACTGACTATAGTAGAATCTGCTAACTCTACAGTAGTATCTACTGACTATATTAGCATATTATGACTATAGTAGAATCTACTAACTCTACAGTAGTATATACTGACTATAATAGTATAAACTAACTCTACAGTAATATCTACTGACTATAGTAGTATCTACTAACTCTACAGTAGTATATACTGACTATAGTAGTATCTACAAACTCTACAGTAGTATATACTGACTATTATAGTATATACTAACTCTACAGTAATATCTACTGACTATAGTAGTATCTACTAACTCTACAGTAGTATATACTGACTATATTAGTATATACTGACTATAGTAGTATCTACTAACTCTACAGTAGTATATACTGACTATAGTAGTATCTACTCACTCTACAGTAGTATAAACTGACTACAGTAATACCTATCACTACAGTAGTATCTACTGACTATAGCAGTATCTACTAACTCTACAGTAGTATCTACTAACTCTAAAGTAATATCTACTAACTCGATAGTAGTTTCTACTGACTATATTAGTATCTACTAACTCTATAGTAGAATCTAGTAACTCTATAGTAGTATCTACTATCACTACAGTAATATATACTGACTATAGTAGTATCTACTAACTCTGCAGTAGTATATACTGACTATATTAGTATCTACTAACTCTATAGTAGAATCTAGTAACTCTATAGTAGTATCTACTATCACTACAGTAATATATACTGACTATAGTAGTATCTACTAACTCTACAGTAGTATATACTGACTATAATAGTATTTACTAACTCTGTAGTAGAATATACTGCTATAGCAGTATCTACCGACTTGATAGTACTATTTACTGACTATAGTCGTATCTACTAACTCTACAGTAGTATATACTGACTATAGTAGTTTCTACTAACTCTACAGTAGTATATACTGACTATAGCAGTATCTACCGACTTGAAAGCAGTATATACTGACTATAGTGGTATCTACTGACTGTAGTAGAATCTACCGACTTGATAGCAGTATATACCGACTACAGTAGTATCTACGGATTATAGTAGTATCTACCGAAGAATTAACCTGAGCGTTGTCTTTTTTTGGCATTTTGAACGCTAATGAGAATTCCCCCTCCCCATCCCCACCGATCACGTGTGTGCGTTGCTAGGGGCAATGACCACAAGTCAGCGTTCACGCTCTCAGCGTATAAAAGGAATTGGTAATTTAACTACTTTAAACTTGACGGATAGGAAATACGAATAGGATGGGAAAAACGAATAGCGCTCTCTCATCGTGGGGCTTATCGCGTGGTATCTGTCGACTGTTTTGATCCGTAAACCCCACAGTTTGTCAGTCAAAAGCATCGCAAGATGTGTCCACACACACACAGACAGACAGACAAACAAAAATTACTTATATAGGGTAAGACACTGCTACTTACGTACACATTATCTTGAATAACAATGTCACTAGGATGTTGTTACGCGTTGTCTTTGAAACTGATTGGCCTACATCAGAGGCAGCAGCCTCCTTGAACATCTTAACATAACTCCTGCTTTATTATGGCCAGAAAGGGGAAAATCTATTCTCATGTTTTCATACTTTGATACTGGCACAAAAGGTACCATGCTGTAGCTTCATTTGACGAGGTACCAAGGGCTCCCCCAACTTAGCTGCGCGAGTTACGTTTGAGACAATCGCTACCTGGCCAAGTAATAATGGGGGGGCGGGGCACCTCCAGATGAACCGCGTAAGTTATTTTTTAGACGAGCGGTACCATGGCCATCACAAATGATGGCCGCTCACACCGAGTGGCTAATATCATCATCAAGTGTGGTGAGTCTGTGGGTCTCTGTGTGGTGAGTCTGTGGCTCTCTGTGTGGTGAGTCTGTGGCTCTCTGTGTGGTGAGTCTATGGGTCTCTGTGTGATGATTCTGTGGGTCTCTGTGTGGTGAGTCTATGGCTCTCTGTGTGGTGAGTCTGTGGCTCTCTGTGTGATGATTATGTGGGTCTCTGTGTGATGAGTCTATGGGTCTCTGTGTGGTGAGTCTATAGGTTTCTGTGTGATGAGTCTATGGCTCTCTGTGTGGTGAGTCTATGGGTCTCTGTGTGATGATTATATAGGTCTCTGAGTGGTGAGTCTATGGGTTTCTGTGTGATGAGTCTATGGCTCTCTGTGTGATGATTTTGTGGGTCTCTGTGTGATGAGTCTATGGGTCTCTGTGTGGTGAGTCTATGGGTCTCTGTGTGGTGAGTCTATGGCTCTCTGTGTGATGATTCTGTGGGTCTCTGTGTGGTGAGTCTATGGGTCTCTATGATGATAAGTCTGTGGGTCTCTGTGTGGTGAGTCTATGGCTCTCTGTCTGGTGAGTCTATGGCTCTCTGTGTGGTGAGTCTATGGCTCTCTGTGTGATGATTCTGTGGGTCTCTGTGTGGTGAGTCTATGGCTCTCTGTGTGGTGAGTCTATGGCTCTGTGTGATGATTCTGTGGTTCTCTGTGTGGTGAGTCTATGGCTCTCTGTGTGGTGAGTCTATGGCTCTCTGTGTGATGATTCTGTGGGTCTCTGTGTGGTGAGTCTATGGGTCTCTATGATGATGAGTCTGTGGGTCTCTGTGTTGTGAGTCTATGGCTCTCTGTGTGATGATTCTGTGGGTCTCTGTGTGGTGAGTCTATGGCTCACTGTGTGGTGAGTCTATGGCTCTCTGTGTGGTGAGTCTATGGCTCTCTGTGTGATAATTATGTGGGTCTCTGTGTGATGAGTCTATGGCTCTCTGTATGGTGAGTCTATGGCTCTGTGTGATGATTCTGTGGGTCTCTGTGTGGTGAGTCTATGGCTCTCTGTGTGATGATTCTGTGGGTCTCTGTGTGGTGAGTCTATGGGTCTCTGTGTGATGATTATATAGGTCTCTGAGTGGTGAGTCTATGGGTTTCTGTGTGATGAGTCTATGGCTCTCTGTGTGATGATTTTGTGGGTCTCTGTGTGATGAGTCTATGGGTCTCTGTGTGGTGAGTCTATGGGTCTCTGTGTGGTGAGTCTATGGCTCTCTGTGTGATGATTCTGTGGGTCTCTGTGTGGTGAGTCTATGGGTCTCTATGATGATAAGTCTGTGGGTCTCTGTGCGGTGAGTCTATGGCTCTCTGTCTGGTGAGTCTATGGCTCTCTGTGTGGTGAGTCTATGGCTCTCTGTGTGATGATTCTGTGGGTCTCTGTGTGGTGAGTCTATGGCTCTCTGTGTGGTGAGTCTATGGCTCTGTGTGATGATTCTGTGGTTCTCTGTGTGGTGAGTCTATGGCTCTCTGTGTGGTGAGTCTATGGCTCTCTGTGTGGTGATTCTGTGGGTCTCTGTGTGGTGAGTCTATGGGTCTCTATGATGATGAGTCTGTGGGTCTCTGTGTTGTGAGTCTATGGCTCTCTGTGTGATGATTCTGTGGGTCTCTGTGTGGTGAGTCTATGACTCACTGTGTGGTGAGTCTATGGCTCTCTGTGTGGTGAGTCTATGGCTCTCTGTGTGATAATTTTGTGGGTCTCTGTGTGATGAGTCTATGGCTCTCTGTGTGGTGAGTCTATGGCTCTGTGTGATGATTCTGTGGGTCTCTGTGTGGTGAGTCTATGGCTCTCTGTGTGATGATTCTGTGGGTCTCTGTGTGGTGAGTCTATGGGTCTCTATGATGATGATGAGTCTGTGGGTCTCTGTGTGATGAGTCTATGGCTCTCTGTGTGGTGAGTCTATGGCTCTCTGTGTGGTGAGTCTATGGCTCTCTGTGTGATGATTCTGTGGGTCTCTGTGTGGTGAGTCTATGGGTCTCTATGATGATGAGTCTGTGGGTCTCTGTGTGGTGAGTCTATGGCTCTCTGTGTGATGATTCTGTGGGTCTGTGTGGTGAGTCTATGGCTCACTGTGTGGTGAGTCTATGGCTCTCTGTGTGGTGAGTCTATGGCTCTCTGTGTGATAATTATGTGGGTCTCTGTGTGATGAGTCTATGGCTCTCTGTGTGGTGAGTCTATGGCTATGTGTGATGATTCTGTGGGTCTCTGTGTGGTGAGTCTATGGCTCTCTATGATGATGAGTCTGTGGGTCTCTGTGTGATGAGTCTACAGCTCTCTGTGTGGTGAGTCTATGGCTCTCTGTGTGATGATTCTGTGGGTCTCTGTGTGGTGAGTCTATGGGTCTCTATGATGATGAGTCTGTGGGTCTCTGTGTGGTGAGTCTGTGGCTCTCTGTGATGATTCTGTGGGTGTCTGTGTGGTGAGTCTATGGCTCTCTGTGTGGTGAGTCTATGGCCCTCTGTGTGGTGAGTCTATGGCTCTCTGTGTGATGATTCTGTGGGTCTCTGTGTGATGAGTCTATGGCTCTCTGTGTGGTGAGTCTATGGCCCTCTGTGTGGTGAGTCTACAACTCTCTGTGTGGTGAGTCTATGGCACTCTGTGTGGTGAGTCTATGGCTCTCTGCGTGATGAGTCTGTGGCTCTATGTGTGATGAGTCTGTGGGTCTCTGTATGATGATTTTGTGGGTCTCTGTGTGGTGAGTCTATGGCTCTCTGTTTGATGATTTTGTGGGTCTCTGTGTGGTGAGTCTATGGCTCTCTGTGTGATGATTCTATGGGTCTCTGTGTGGTGAGTCTATGGCTCTCTGTGTGATGATTCTGTGGGTCTCTGTGTGGTGAGTCTATGGCTCTCTGTGTGGTGACTCTATGGCCCTCTGTGTGGTGAGTCTACAGCTCTCTGTGTGGTGAGTCTATGGCAATCTGTGTGGTGAGTCTATGCCTCTCTGTGTGATGAGTCTGTGGCTCTCTGTGTGATGATTCTGTGGCTCTCTGTGTGATGAGTCTGTGGGTCTCTGTATGATGATTTTGTTGGTCTCTGTGTGGTGAGTCTATGGCTCTCTGTGTGGTGAGTCTATGGCCCTCTGTGTGGTGAGTCTGTGGGTCTCTGTGTGGTGAGTCTGAGGGTCTCTGTGTGATGAGTCTGTGGGTCTCTGTGTGGTGAGTCTATGGGTCTCTGTGTGATGAGTCTATGGCTCTCTGTGTGGTGAGTCTATGGCTCTTTGTGTGGTGAGGCTATGGGTATCTGTGTGATGATTCTGTGGGTCTCTGTGTGGTGATGAGTCTATGGGCCTGTGGCTGGATTGGAACCCAGGCTTCTCAAGTGTCTGTGACCTCTCAGCCCCCAGAGGCAAACCACATTTTTTGCTCCACTCAACGTGAGTTCCCCTCCTTCAACTCAAGTTGCAGGAGACACCGAGGTAACTGGAGTGCCCTCAAGTTGCCCGCCCCATGGAAACGCAACATTACAGCCAAACCAAGGCCTCCCGCTGGGTTCAGTGTTAATCACTGAGACTCCCATAGGGTTCAGTGTTAATCACTGAGACTCCCATAGGCTTCAGTGTTAATCGCTGAGACTCCCATAGGGTTCAGTGTTGATCACTAAGACTCCCACAGGGTTCAGTGTTAATCACTGAGACTCCCATAGGGTTCAGTGTTAATCGCTGAGACTCCCACAGGGTTCAGTGTTAGTCACTGAGACTCCCATAGGGTTCAGTGTTAATCGCTGAGACTCCCACAGGGTTCTGTGTTAATCACTGAACTCCCATAGGGTTCAGTGTTAATAGCTGAGACTCCCATAGGGTTCAGTGTTAATCGCTGAGACTCCCATAGGGTTCAGTGTTGATCGCTGAGACTCCCATAGGGTTCAGTGTTAATCACTGAGACTCCCATAGGGTTCAGTGTTAATCAGTGAGACTCCCATAGGGTTCAGTGTTAATCACTGAGACTCCCACAGGGTTCAGTGTTAATCACTGAGACTCCCACAGGGTTCAGTGTTAATCACTGAGACTCCCACAGGGTTCAGTGTTAATCACTGAGACTCCCACAGGGTTCAGTGTTAATCACTGAGACTCCCACAGGGTTCAGCGTTAATCACTGAGACTCCCACATGGGTTCAGTGTTAGTCACTGAGACTCCCATAGGGTTCGGTGTTAATCACTGGGGCCCTCAGTGAAAAACACACTCACAATACACACTAACATATACACACACTCACATGTACACACTCACAACACACACACTCGCATATTCAAACACACCCACACATAAATATACACACACATATATACACCCACACCCACACACAAATATACACACACATATACACACACACCCACACACAAATATACACACAGCACACACACACTTGCCCCTACAGACTGTAGGGGCAAGTGCTGCGAGCCGGAACAGCACACGAGGGGGTGGGTGGCCAGCACAAGACCCGGCCGCCTTTGTCTCCCCAGTGCTGGCGATGTTCACTACACCGCTACACCAGGTACTCACTTGAGGCTGAGTCGACCTAGGGGAGGCCCAGGACCGGTTCAGATAATCGTCACCGACGGTGTTGGATGTGAGCAGGAATCGAACTCGGGTCAGCGGGTTCGTGGAGCAGCGTAGCGCTAACCACCGCTACACTACCGCTCCCCACAGAAACTCGCAACACACACACATTGAACACGCACAACAACAACAACCGCCATTCGCCACTAAGTGGCGGCGGTGACGTCACCACGATGCTTGTGCCAGGCCATGTGAACCTTGAGAGCCACGTGAAGTGTTGAATGCCCGCTGGCAGGAGGTCACGGGGCAGACCCAGGTGCCACGGGTCGACTGACTGTGATGACTGAGATGACTGGCTGATGCACCACCTGTGCCACCTACTGTGCCAACCTGCTTTGCTTTAGCCACCCGGCGCTCCGCTCGTTGTTCTGAGCGTCGCTCCTCCGCCCTCCGTTGTTGTTGGAGGGCGACTGCCTCCAACTGCCCAGTAGCGTCCTTCACGAGCCTCCTCCACAGAGGCCGATCTTGACACCGCTGGTACCGGTCATCGGCAAGTCCACTCAGCTCCACGTCCTCCTGTACCACGTCACTCCATCTCTTCTCTAGCCCGTGCCGCGCCCGTTTAGCCCCCTCGATCCGGCCGAACAAAAGCTGTTTCGGCATGCGGTGGCTGGGCATGCGAGCTACATGACCCAGCCAATGCAGCCTTGCCTGCTGGAGGAGCTCACCGATGGGACCTTGCCCAGATCTTTCAAATATTTGTGAGCTCCTCACACAATCCAGCCTGGTTAAACCTAGGATGGATCGTAGGCAGGCTAGCCTAAATGTTTCTAACCAGCGAAGATGTTCCATTAGGGGGGTCCACGTTTCGCAAGTGTAGAGAAGGGAGGAAATGACCGTGGCCGAGAAGACCTGAAGCTTAGTGCGGAGTGACAGACCAGGTAGCTTCCACACAGCGTTACACAACCGATGAAAAGATATTACCGCTCGACTGATTCGTAGTGAGACCTCTGCTGTTAAACTGGAGCTGGTCATAAGCACACTGCCCAGGTATGGGAAACTCTCCACTCTCTCCACAACTGCCTCATCACCGATTTGGAGTTGTGGGGGTGGAGTGTCTGATGGTACAAAATACCCAGGCTGGTGTTTAATTTTGGTGGCGCTGATGGTAAGTCCCCACCTCTTAGTGGCAAGCTCCAGTCTCAGCAGCAGCGTCTCCAACTCCGCCTCTGAATGAGCAGCTATTACCAAATCATCGGCATACATAACGTGGTTGAGCAATAGCGAGCCATCCCTTGACCGCACCCGGGCATCGATCAGCCTCCCATTATATCTGTACCAAATGGAGATTCCCCCGGTACAGCTATTGAAGGCTTCACGAACTACATGGTCAAAATAGATGTTAAATAATGTGGGAGCCAGAGGACATCCCTGTCGCACCCCAAGGTGTACAGGGAATGGCTCTGATTTTCGGCCACGTAGTTTTACCCGGGCCCGCTCACCATCATGAAGGTCCTTAATGATCGTGAGCAGAGTCAGGTACTCCAAAAGCATGAAGAACAACCCAGAGCCCAGGCCTACTGATGGTATCATAGGCCTTGACCAGGTCAATAAAGCAGAGATGTAGGTCTTGTTGGAATTCCCTACACCTCTGCTGTAGCAGACGGACAGAAAATATGGCATCTGTGCAGGACCGCCCTTTCCTGAAACCGCATTGGGGCTCCGTAAGCCTCTCTTCAGCGTGCCTGGCAAGGCGATGTTGAATAATCCTTGCCAGGACCTTTCCCGGCACACTGAGGAGTGAGATGTCCCTGTAGTTGTTACAATCTGTGCGGTCCCCCTTCTTAAAGAGGGGGACCACCAGGGCATCCTTCCAATCCTGCGGAACCCGTCCAGTGGTCCAGACTGTTGTTATGATGTCATATAGGGCAGTCTGTGCACAAACGCCACCCTCCCTCATCATTTCGCTTGGGAGATCATCTCTGCCCGCTGCCTTTCCTGGTCTCAGACTCCGGACCGCCTTCAGTACTTCTGCAGTGAGTTCAATTGAGGCGCACACTCAACTTGGAGGCAACACTATTTATTAACACGTAACAAGCAACGTGAACACTCTACATAAGGGGCCGTCCATAAATGACGTCACGCAATTTTGGACGATTTTTGACCCCCCCCCCCTCGTCACACGGCGTCACAAAAAGTCAGACCCCCCCCCCCCCCAAATATGACGGCGCAAAGCTCTGCGCCCCCCCCAAAAAATAAAAATCGCTTTAAACTATTGTCACATTGCAGTGCGTATTTAATGTGGCGCTGTACTCTGATGTCGGTAGGGAGAAAACCAATATTAAAAAGTCTAATTGAGTAGAACGTGTTGGCCCGTATTTATTTAAAGTTGCGCATTTCGACGTGACGTCACATTTCTCAAACCCCCCCTCCCCTCGTCACACATCGTCACAAATGTCTGACCCCACCCCCCCCACCCCCACCCCTAGGTGCGTGACGTCATTTATGGACGGGCCCCTAAGGCGGTGACCACCGTCCCTAACCTCACTAACGCTCTGGGAACACTGCACAGCGTGACCCAGGCAGGTGACACCCACCGGCGATCGGAGACTCGAGGACCGCAGGTGGCTGCCTCTTCACGCCCCGCCTATGACTCCCGTGGCGTGCCCGGCTCCGCCCCAGGCCACGCCCGCCTTTTCGATCCCTCGGGAAGGTCCGGGGGGGGTCCCCCAACCACCACGTGACCCCCCCCCAAGCTTCCCCACTGGGGCCCCTAGCCCACCCCCACCTCTGTCCGGTCGCGTGTCAAGGCCTGACACGACCGCCGTGACGTCGCGTGTCCCCGCGCTTCCTCGACAGACGGCACCTCGGCCAGCCACTCACAGCGGGTGACTTCTTCTTCTTCTTCTTCCAATATTTGAGGCACCGCAGCCTCAGCAGGGTCATCCCCACTTTGTGCCGCGATGTTTTCCTGGCCGAGGGATTTTCCCGTCCCCCAGGACCTCACGGAAATGCTCAACAAATCTGCGAACCTGTTCCTGGGGGTCGGAGATTGGACCACCGTTCTTTCCCCTAATGATGGTAATAGGTGTGGCGCTGCAGGTTACTTTGTTGATGGAGTTAAATAGAGATTTGTGATCGTGGGCCATTGAGGCAGACTCCATCTCCTCAGCAACCCGCGACCACCACCCATCCTTGCAGCGCCTCACAACAACAACCGCCATTCGCCACTAAGTGGCGGTGACGTCACCACGACGCTTGTGCCAGGCAATGTGCACCTTGAGGCCACGTGAAGTGTCGAACGCCCACTGGCAGGTCACCGGACAGACCCAGGTGCCACGGGTCGACTGAATGAGATAAGTGGCTGATGCACCACCTGTGCCCCCTACTGTGCCAACTTGCTGTGCTTTAGCCACCGGGCGCTCTGCTCGTTGTTGTGAGCGTCGCTCCTCCGCCCTCCGTTGTTGTTGCGACTGCCTCCAACTGCCTAGTAGCAGCGTCCTTCACTAGCCTCCTCCACAGAGGCCGATCTTGACACCGCTGGTACCGGTCATCAGCAAGACCACTCAGCTCCACATCCTCCTGTACCACATCACTCCATCTCTTCTCTAGCCCGTGCCGCGCCCGTTTAGCCCCCTAAATCCGGCAGAACAAAAGCTGTTTAGGCATGCGGTGACTTGGCATGCAGGCTACTTAGCCCAGCTAACGCAGCCTTGCCTGCTGCAGGAGCTCACCGATGGGACTTTGTCCAGATTTTTGGAGGATTTGTGAGCTCCTCACACAATCCAGACTGGTTAAACCCAGGATGGATCGTAGGCAGGCCAGCCTAAATGTTTCTAACCGGCGAAGATGTTCCATTAGGGGTGTCCACGTTTCACAAGCGTAGAGAAGGGAGGGAATGACTGTGGCCGAGATGACCTGAAGCTTCGTGTGGAGTGACAGACCAGGTAGCTTCCACACAGCGTTACGCAACCGATGAAAAGATGCCACTCGACTGATTGAACACACACACCTTACACAATACACACACATTGAACACACACACATTGAACACACCTACACAACACACACACCAATACAACACACAACACATTGAACACACACACCTACACACACATTGAAACCACACACCTTAACAACACACGACCACACACACATTGAACAAACACACAACATATACACACACATTGAACACACAACATACACACACAGTCATTGAACACACACAACATACACACAAACAACACACACATTGAACACACACACACAACATACACACACACATTGAACACACACACACAACATATACAGACAAATTGAACAAACACACAACATACACACACAACATACACACAGACATTGAACAAACACACAACATACACACAAACATTGAACACACACATTGAACACACACAGAACCACATTGAACACACACAGAACCACATTGAACACACACACAACATACACACACACAACATACGCACGCAACATACACACACACAACATACACACACACATTGAACACACACAGAACATACACAACATACACACACACATTGAACACGCACACACAACATACACACACACACACATACATGTTGAACACACACATTGAACACACACAGAACATACACACACACACACACAACATACACACACATCATACACACACACACATCATACACACACACACAACATACACACACATTGAACACACACACAACATACACACACAACATACACACACAACATAGACACACACAACATACACACACATTGAACACACACACAACATACACACATTGAACACACACACACCATACACACACACAACATACACACACACAACATACACACACAACATACACACACAACATACACACACACACATTGAACACACACAACATACACACACACATTGAACACACACAGAACATACACACACACACATTGAACACACACAGACAACACACACACACATTGAACACACACAGACAACACACACACATTGAACACACACACAACACACACACATTGAACACACACACACAACACACACACATTGAACACACACACAACATACAGACACACAACATACACACACAACATAGACACACACACACACAACATACACACACAGAACATACACACACATTGAATACACACAACATACACACACACATTGAACACACACTACAACATACACACACACAACATACACACACACATTGAACACACACACAACATACACACACACATTGAACACACACACAACATACACACACACATTGAACACACACACAACATACACACACACATTGAACACACACACACAACATACACGCACACAACATACACACACACACACAACATACACACACAGAACATACACACACATTGAATACACACAACATACACACACACATTGAACACACACTACAACATACACACACACAACATACACACACACACAACATACACACACACAACATACACACACACATTGAACACACACACAACATACACACACATTTAACACACACATTTAACACACACAGAACATACACACACACAACATACACACACACAACATACACACACACATTGAACACACACAGAACATACACACACACATAACATACACACACACAACATACACACACACAACATACACACACACAACATACACACACATTGAACACACACACAACATACACACACATTGAACACACACAGAACATACACACACATACACATTGAACACACACACATAACATATACACCACAACATACACACACACACAACACACACACACAACATATACACACACACACAACATATACACACACACACAACATACACACACACAACATACACACACACACACAACATACACACACACATTGAACACACACAGAACATACACAACATACACACACACATTGAACACGCACACACAACATACACACACACACACATACATGTTGAACACACACATTGAACACACACAGAACATACACACACACACACACAACATACACACACATCATACACACACACACATCATACACACACACACAACATACACACACATTGAACACACACACAACATACACACACACAACATACACACACAACATAGACACACACAACATACACACACATTGAACACACACACAACATACACACATTGAACACACACACACCATACACACACACAACATACACACACACAACATACACACACAACATACACACACACACATTGAACACACACAACATACACACACACATTGAACACACACAGAACATACACACACACACATTGAACACACACAGACAACACACACACACATTGAACACACACAGACAACACACACACATTGAACACACACACAACACACACACATTGAACACACACACACAACACACACACATTGAACACACACACAACATACAGACACACAACATACACACACAACATAGACACACACACACACAACATACACACACAGAACATACACACACATTGAATACACACAACATACACACACACATTGAACACACACTACAACATACACACACACAACATACACACACACATTGAACACACACACAACATACACACACACATTGAACACACACACAACATACACACACACATTGAACACACACACAACATACACACACACATTGAACACACACACACAACATACACGCACACAACATACACACACACACACAACATACACACACAGAACATACACACACATTGAATACACACAACATACACACACACATTGAACACACACTACAACATACACACACACAACATACACACACACACAACATACACACACACAACATACACACACACATTGAACACACACACAACATACACACACATTTAACACACACAGAACATACACACACACAACATACACACACACAACATACACACACACAACATACACACACACATTGAACACACACAGAACATACACACACAACATACACACACACATAACATACACACACACAACATACACACACACAACATACACACACACAACATACACACACATTGAACACACACACAACATACACACACATTGAACACACACAGAACATACACACACATACACATTGAACACACACACATAACATATACACCACAACATACACACACACACAACACACACACACAACATATACACACACACACAACATATACACACACACACAACATACACACACACACAACATACACACACACAACATACACACACACACACAACATACACACACACACAACATACACACACACATTGAACACACACACACAACATACACACACACACACATTGAACACACACACATTGAACACACACACACACAACATACACACACAACATACACACACAACATACACACACAACATACACACACAACATACACACACACATTGAACACACACACACAACATACACACACACATTGAACACACACACACAACATACACACACACATTGAACACACACACATTGAACACACACACACACATTGAACACACACACAACATACACACACACACAACATACACACACACACATTGAACACACACACAACATACACACACACATTGAACACACACACAACATACACACACACACAACATACACACATACAACATACACACACACAGCATACACACACACAACATACACACACACACACAACATACACACACACACACAACATACACACACACACACAACATACACACACACACAACATACACACACACACACAACATACACACACACACAACATACACACACACAACATACACACACAACACACACACACAACATACACACACACAACATACACACACACACCATACCCACACAACACACACACAACACACACACCATACACACAACATATACACACACAACACACACAACATACACACAACACACACACACAACATACACACACAACACACACAACATACACACACGCAACACACACACAACATACACACACACAACATACACACACACAACATACACACACACAACATACACACACACATTGAACACATACACACAACATACACATTGAACACACACAACATACACACACACATTAAACACATACACACAACATACACATTGAACACACAACATACACACACACACACATTGAACACACACACACAACATACACACATACACATTGAACACATACACACAACATACACACATACACATTGAACACACACAACCCTCACAGTGCGACGCTGTGAGTGAGACATTGCTCGAGGAATTCATGAGGAGAGAGACACAGAGAGAGACACACACAGCGAGAGAGACACACAGACAGAGAGACACACAGAGACACAGAGAGAGAGACAGACACACAGCGACAGAGCCACACAGAGACACACAGAGAGACGCAGAGACACAGAGAGAGACATACACACAGACACACAGAGACACACAGAGAGAGACAGAGACACACAGAGACACACACAGAGAGACACACAGAGAGACAAAGACACACAGCGACAGACAGAGACACACAGAGAGAAAGACTCACACAGAGACACACACACAGAGAGACACAGAGAGAAACACAGAGAGAGACACACAGAGAGACACACAGAGAAACACAGAGAGAGACAAAGAGACACACAGAGAGACACACACACAGACTCACACACAGAGAGACAGAGACACAGAGAGACACACACAGAGAGAGACACACAGAGACACAGAGAGACACACAGAGACACAGAGAGAGACACACAGAAACACAGAGACACACACAGCGAGACACACACAGAGAGACACACAGAGACACACACAGCGAGACACACACACAGAGAGACACACAGAGAGACACACAGAGACACACACAGCGAGACACACACAGAGAGACACACAGAGACACACACAGAGAGATACACAGACACACACAGAGAGACACACAGAGACTCACACAGAGAGACACACAGAGACACAGAGAGAGAAACACAGAGATACAGAGAGAGACACACAGAGAGACACAGAGACACAAAGAGACACACAGAGACACAGCGAGACACACACAGAGAGACACAGAGAGAGAAACACAGAGACACAGAGAGAGACACACAGAGAGAGACACACAGAGAGACACACAGAGACACAGCGAGACACACACAGAGAGACACACAGAGACACAGCGAGACACACACAGAGAGACACACAGAGACACAGAGAGACAGAGAGAGAAACACAGAGACACACAGAGAGACACAGAGAGAGAAACACAGAGACACAGAGAGAGACACACACAGAGAGACACACAGAGACACAGAGAGACAGAGAGAGAAACACAGAGACACACAGAGAGACACAGAGACACAGAGAGACACAGAGAGAGACGTTCCGAGTAGCCCCCCCAACACACAATGGAGCCTGCCGGACTAGGCCGCAGTCTGAACCTCGCTCCCGTCTCTCTCTCTCCCGCCCGCTGCCGACTCTCTCAAGCGCTCACCTCCTGCTGCCGCTGCTGCTGCTTCTTCTTCCTCTCCTTCTGCCTGCTGCTGCTTCTCCTGCTGCTGCCGCTTGCCGCTTGCAGGCCACGCGAGTTACCTCAGCGACTCGGAGCGACTCGACACCACAAGCCGCCCGATCGCTCTCCACACAATGCGCGCCTCTGACACCTGCCGCTTCCGGAAGACGTCTACCGGACAGGGAAGACATCTACCGTCAACGGAAGAGGTCTACCGTTAACGGAAAATATATCTTAACCGTTAAACCCGAAGGCGTCTACCGTGCGCGGTAGACGTCTACCGCGCACGGAAGATATCTTACCGGGGCGTCCGGAAGACGTCGACCGTCCCGCGGTAGATGTATACCGCAGAAGGAAGACGTCTACCGCGCATCCGGAAGATGTCGACCGTCTACGGAAGACGTCTACCGCCCACGGAAGACGTCTACCCGGCGTCCGGAAGACGTCTACAGGCGCTTCCGGAAGATGTCTACCGTCTACGGTAGACGTCTACCGCCCACGGAAGATGGCTACCGCGCTTCCGGAAGATATCTACCGCCTACGGAAGACATCTACAGCGCTTCCGGAAGACATCTACCGCCTACGGAAGCCATCTACCGCACAAGGCAGACGTCTACCGCGCTTCCGGAAGACGTCTACCGCACTAAGCAGACGTCTACCGCGCTTCCGGAAGACGTCTACCGCACAAAGCAGACGTCTACCGCTATTCCGGAAGACATCTACCGCCTACGGAAGACTTCTACCGCACAAGGCAGACGTCTACCGCACTTCCGGAAGACGTCCACCGCACAAAGAAGACGTCTACCGCTATTCCGGAAGACATCTACCGCTCACGGAAGACATCTACCGCCCACGGAAGACGTCTACCGCATTTCTGGAAGACGTCTATCGTACAAGGAAGATGTTTACCCCTTCTTCCGGAAGACATATCGACTGGGGCTGAACGATGAATCGATTTAAAATCGAAATCGCGATGAGCAAATCGCAAAGTCTGCGATATTTTGCGATTGGAAAATTCCAATTGCTTGCTTTCTTACGTGAATGGTTTTATTTTTTGTTGTTATAACTTTATTTATTTAACTTAACACAATTGTGCCGTGTTTGATTCTTCTATTTCATATTCGTGGTTCTTTCGGTAAAGTCAACACCACGTTTGAAGGGAAGCAATAAAATAATAAAAATATAAAACAATACAATTATTGTAAAACAATGAAATTATTATTCTTGGTTCTTTCGGTAAAGTCACCACCACGTGGAAGGGAAACAATAAAATAATAAAAATATAAAACAATACAATTATTATTCTTGGTTCTTTCGGTAAAGTCACCACCACGTAGAAGGGAAACAATAAAATAATAAAAATATAAAACAATAAAATTATTATTCTTGGTTCTTTCGGTAAAGTCACCACCACGTAGAAGGGAAACAATAAAATAATAAAATGTAAAACAATAAAATTATTATTCTTGGTTCTTTTGGTAAAGTCACCACCACGTAGAAGGGAAACAATAAAATACTAAAAATATAAAACAATAAAATTATTATTCTTGGTTCCTTCGGTAAAGTCACCACCACGTAGAAGGGAAACAATAAAATAATAAAAATATAAAACAATAAAATTATTATTCTTGGTTCTTTCGGTAAAGTCACCACCACGTTTGAACGGAAGCAATAAAATAATAAAAAATAAAACAATAAAATTCTCACGACGTTTCGACTGCAACACAAGAAGCAATCATCATCAGGTGTGAAAACCACAGCAAGACAATTTTTAAAAAGTAGTGTTTTTTTTTAACGTCAGCACCACGGAGAGCGATTTGACAGTCATTCAGATGGACGAGTCCATCTATGTTCGGAACGGAGGAGAGGGGGGAGACGAAAATAATGGATGTGGTCTGAAAGCCACCTTAAGCGTGGCGTGAACAATCAATTAAGACCCGAAATGGTTTATCAAATCCTTCCAATGATTGCTAAGCCCAGAATCCATCTTCTCCGTTGAAATGGTCTCCGTGTTTGTATATGTGGATAGCCTCATGAACGAATCTCTCACGGTAACCGTAAGCGTGATCAATCAATTAAGACCCAGAATTGGTTTATCAAATCCTTCCAATGATTGCTAAGCCAGAATCCATTTTCTCGGTTGAAATTGTCTCTGTGCTTGTATATGTGGATAGCCTCATGAACGGATCTCTCATGGTAGCCAGATGGCTTGCAGAGAACCTCCGTCTTGGAGAAGTCAATGTCGTGTGAGCCTACTGAATTATAACGGTGATCTGCCACGGCCGAGGTGTTGGTCCTACCGTGTTTAAGGTCTGCTTTGTGTTCACGAATGCGGTCCGAGTCATGTCGTTTGGTTTCTCCAATGTAACTACTACCACAGAAGCAACTTAGTTTGTAGACACCAGGGTACTGTATGTCCGGAATCACATCTTTTACAGACGGAACC
Source organism: Petromyzon marinus (assembly GCF_010993605.1). Lineage (NCBI taxonomy): Eukaryota > Metazoa > Chordata > Hyperoartia > Petromyzontiformes > Petromyzontidae > Petromyzon > Petromyzon marinus. Next base: position 46,931 of record NW_022639137.1, on the reverse strand, counting down.
AGATCACGGATTTCATGTAATGTGTTGAATCGGACCTGGATCTTGTGTTTATTCAAGATTTTGGAGATCTTTTTTGTGATCCCCGCAATGTAGGGTAAAGTGATGGTTTTGAAAGGCTCCTCAAGAGGGTCCTTCTTCATGGTTGGAGTGATAGCTTTGCGGATTGTGTAGTCGGAGTAACCATTGGCCTTAAGAGCTTAGTGTACGTGCTTGAGTTCACTGGCTATGTGTTCCTGGTCGGATATGCATTGGGCTCTATGATGCAGAGTCTTGATGAGGGAATTCTTCTGTGATGGATGGTGGTGGGAATCTGGTTTCAGGTAAGCGTCCGTATGGGTAGCTTTCCTGTAGACAGAGTGGCTCATTGAACCATCAGGTCTCTTTTTTTATTAGGACATCCAAAAAAGGTAGCTTGCCATATTTTTCGACTTCCATGGTAAATCTGATTTCGGGTCTTAATTGATTGTTCACGCTTACGGTGGCTTTCAGACCGCATCCATTATTTTCGTCTCCCTCCCCCTCCTCCGTTCCGAACACAGATGGACTCGTCCATCTGAATGACTGCCAAATCACTCTCCGTGGTGCTAACGTAAAAAAAAAACCCGCCACTTTTTTCAAATTTTCTTGCTGTGGTTTTCACACCTGATGATGATTGCTTGTGTTGCAGTCGAAACGTCGTGAGAATTTTATTGTTTTATATTTTTATTATTTTATTGTTTCCCTTCTAACGTGGTGATTACTGAAAGAACCAAGAATAAGAATTTTATTTTGATTTAAAGCTTTCGTGACTGCAGTCGGTAAAGTCACGTTGAAGGGAAACAATAAAATAATAAAATATATTATTGTTATATATATATATTTTATTATTTTATTGTTTCCCTTCAACGTGACTTTACCGAAAGAGCTAAGTATATAATAATTGAATTGTTTTACAATAATTTTATTGTTTTATATTTTTATTATTTTATTGTTTCCCTTCTACGTGGTGGTGACTTTACCAAAAGAACCAAGAATAATAATTTTATTGCTTTACAATAATTGTATTGTTTTATATTTGTATTATTTTATTGTTTCCCTTCTACGTGGTGGTGACTTTACCGAAAGAACCAAGAATAATAATTTTATTGTTTTACAATAATTTTATTTTTTTATATTTTTATATTTTTATTGTTTCCCTTCTACGTGGTGGTGACTTTACCAAAAGAACCAAGAATAATAATTTTATTGTTTTACAATAATTTTATTTTTTTATATTTTTATATTTTTATTGTTTCCCTTCTACGTGGTGGTGACTTTACCGAAAGAACCAAGAATAATAATTTTATTGTTTTACAATAATTTTATTGTTTTATATTTTTATTATTTTATTGTTTCCCTTCCACGTAGTGGTGACTTTACCGAAAGAACCAAGAATAATATGAATCCCTGCAGTCACGAAAGCTTTGAATCAAAATATAGAATTGTTATAACAACACAAATTTTTTAAAATAAATTTTCATGATTAAATATTTGATTATTTTAACGTACTAAGGTCATCTTTATTTATTCCATGAAGGAGAATTTTGCTTCTCCATGGGAGAACGGAGAAGCATCAATTTATTCTAGATTTAAAGCTTTCGTGACTGCTAGGATCCATACTGTTTCGTTCTATTGGGTAAAGTCACATAGGTGACTTTACCCAATAGAACCAAAGAGTAAGCATCAATTTAGTTTAAAAAAAATAATTATTAAACATTTTGATTCTAATGATTCTACCAGGGCTTTTCATTCTGTGTAATGAATAAACAATTGTCATAATTGTGCTCCCCATTTTGCTTCGTTCTACTACAAAGCTTCAAGCACTTTTCGTTGATAGTCATAATTACTTTTAATGTTTTCTTTTTTAATGACAAGATAATTTAAATGTAATATTCTGATTATCTGCATGCAGTTTTAGTTTGACGCCGAATATTTTCGATCGAGTTTCGTGCTAAATGAAAACTTTCCCAACGCTTCCCTCTTTTTTTTAACGAATGTTTACCCCTACAACATCCGAGTGTGCAGCGCCACATTAAACACGCGCGCTGCAATGTGTGACGATAGTTTAAAGCCATTCATAATAAAGGTTTTTGGGTTAGATCGCGTTCATTTATAAATGTGTCGTAACCCTCCACCACCCGACACGGCCAATCAGCAAAAAAAAGTGTCACGTTGACAAAAGACACAAAATAGTTCACTACTTTAGCCCACCGGTGTGTTGAAGAGTGAATCCACATTTACAGTTTGAGTTGTACTGTGACGTTTCGCTGGTAAATACATCCAGCATCATCGGGCAATTCGCCAGAATGGTAAAGCCCTCGCTTGCTCCCGGTTTTATATAGAGCAGCAGCAGGGTGACGTCATCACTTAACTCATATTTTCGAAATGGAAATATTGTTTTGTTTTTGGGGGGAGGGGGGGGGCAGAGCTTTGTGACGTCATATTTGAGTGAGGGGGGGTCTGACTTTAAGTGACGTCATGTGACGCGGCGGCGGGGGGGGGTCCAAAATTGCGTGACGTCATTTACGGACGGCCTGTCTGAAATATCGCAGTCAGAGATTTTCCCCCAAATGGTTCAGCACCAAGAACCACGGGTCGAAGAAAACAGCTGCATCTGACGGTCGCAGTCGCCTCTGTCTGCGTGTGTTCATGCGTGGAACTAGCATGGCTATGATGTTTTGTGTGTTCGTGTTCATGCGTGGATCTAGCATGGCTATGATATGTTGTATGTTCATGCGTGGATCTAGCATGACTATGATATGTTGGGTGTGTGTGTTCATGCGTGGATCTAGCATGGGTATGATGTTTGTGTTTGTTCATGCGTGGATCTAGCATGGCTATGATATTTTGTGTGTGTTCATGCGTGGATCTAGCATGGCTATGATGTTTGTGTGTGTGTTCATGCGTGGATCTAGCATGGCTATGATATGTTGTGTGTTCATGCGTGGATCTAGCATGGCTATGATATTTTGTGTGTTCATGCGTGGATCTAGCATGGCTATGATATTTTGTGTGTGTGTTCATGCGTGGATCTAGCATGGCTATGATATTTTGTGTGTGTGTTCATGCGTGGATTTAGCATGGCTATGATATTTTGAACACCTCTGTCTGTTCATGCGTGGATCTAGCATGGCTACGATATTTTGAAGACCTCTGGATGTGTGTTCATGCGTGGATCTAGCATGGCTATGATATTTTGAAGACCTCTGTCTGTGTGTTCATGCGTGGATCTAGCATAGCTATGCTATCTTGAATGCCTGTCTGTGTGTTCATGCGGGGATCTCGCATGGCTATGATATTTTGAACACCTCTGTCCGTGTTCATGCGTGGATCTAACATGGCTATGATATTTTGAAGACCTCTCTTTGTTCATGCGTGGATCTAGCATGGCTTTATTTTGAACGCCTGTCTGTGTTCATGCGTTAGTCTAGAATGGCTATGATATTTTGTGTGTTCATGTGTGGATCTAGCATGGCTATGATGTTTTGTGTGTGTTCATGCGTGTATCTAGCATGGCAGCATGGCTATATGTTGTGTGTGTTCATGCGTAGATCTAGCATGGCTATGATATGTTGTGTGTGTTCATGCATGGATCTAGCATGGCTAGGATGTTGTGTGTGTTCATGCGTGGAACTACCATGGCTATGTTATGTGTGTGTTCATGCGTGATCTAGCATGGCTATGATATTTTGTGAGTTCATGCGTGGATCTAGCATGGCTATGATATTGTGTGTGTGTTCATGCGTGGATCTAGCATGGCTATGATGTTTTGTGTGTGTGTTCATGCGTGAATTTAGCATGGCTATATTTTGAACGCCTCTGTGTGTTCATGTGTAGTGTTGTAAGGACGAGCAGACTTCTTTAGGAGGCACACTCTGTTTATTGTATTATTTCCTTATACAACGCTTAACACACACAGAGGGATATTCGGTCCCCTCACCCGATACCCTAGGCAGGTACAGCCTCCGGACTTGGCGGGACTCACACGTCTACCGCTATCCTCCTTGATACCTAAGGAGGCACAACCTCCGGACTTGGCGGGACTCACACGTCTACCGCTATCCTAGTCCTCCGGCTAGGACCTAGGGGAGGCTATCTGACCCACCGCTGGCCCGGTGGGTCCTGGCCACTGGGTATGCCGAGCCTTAGCCCTTAGAAGGGCTGGGAGGCTGGTCCAGGGTCCTAGCTAGGCTTCAGCCCAGTCTTCTATCTTCGTGCAGGGAGAGAACTCCCCGAGGTCCGTTGGGTCACCCGTCTTATACCCCTTCGTGGCCAGGTAGAACCAATCATACATTCCCACGTGGAACCGTCTGATTGGTTCGTACCAAACCCTGGCCACGATCCGTTTCACCTCGACTGACCCCAACCGTTGTACCCAGGGGTAATGCTGCACCGCCCTGGTGGCAACGCAGGTTACGCAACAGCGCGTAGTTAACACCTCTACATCACCCCCTCCTTCGGAAGCTCCAGCCGTCCCGGCTGCAACAATGGGAAACTCCGAAATTACCAACGGTAGAAGAATTGTGAGTGTGCCTCACAAACAACAAGAACAATTAAACCCCTATAAATACCCCCCTTAACAACATAACGTATGTACAAGGCACTAGACATGCCAAAAAAACATTATAACAACCGGCGAGATTTCGCGCGCGTACGTTTCGCGGGGCCATCGTAGGGGATGGCAGGCTTTGTCGGCGGCACACGGGAAGGAGGAGGATGAGCCAGAGCATCCGGTGGGCCTTTAGGCATCTCCACGGGGACACCTGCTGCTCCACGGTCCATTGAGGCCGAACGTGGCCTGCACGGAGCCGTCACTCCCGCGTCATCTGCAGGAGGAATGACACGCCTGCGCTGTGGGTTAGGCACCAACGGGGAAACATCCGGCTCGTCGGACGCGTCGCACACTCGGCCCCCGTGTCGTGTGTGTTGTGGAGGGACGCGTGGCGTGACGAAGGGTTTCAACCGAGAGGGGTGAACGCACCAGCGACGCCGTCCCCAGCTAATTTGAACACATTGGGGACACAGGACTTCCACTACCTCAACCGGGCCTCGCCATGGTCTGAGGAGTTTGGCCGACGTGGACACCGGCACCTGGGGGCAGTGGAGCCATGCCCTGTCTCCCGGTGCCCACCGATGCGTGTACGTCCGAGGGTCCCGCAGTCGCAAATTCGCCCGTTGGCGGGAAGCCGAATTTTCAATGGCGGCCTCCCGTGCCTCGGCCAACTTACGGAGGTTGAATCGCAAGTGGTCAACGAGCTTTGACTTTTGCGGTGGCTGTTCGATTTCCAGCCGGACGTCAGCGAGAGGAAAGGCATCCCTGCCGCACATTAGAAAGAACGGGGAAAATCCCGTCGCCGCGTGAGGTGCCATACGGTATGCGGCGAGGACCCCCGGAACCTGGAAGTCCAAATTGAGGTGGGATTCATCGACCTGATGGCATAACATAGCGGTGAGAGTTCTATGAAGGCGCTCCACCATGCCGTCGGTCTGGGGATGGTAGGGCGAAGTGCGCACTTTCTTAGTGCCCAACAGGCGGCACACATCAGTCAGCAAGGCTCCCGAAAAATGTCTTCCCTGATCGGTCAGCAACCGTTCTGGTGCGCCCTTGTCCAGGACGTAGCCTTGAACAAAGGCGTCCACAACGGCCGCGGCCGACTGGTTGGGGAGGGCCCAGGCCATAGGCCACCGTGTAAAATACTCTACCCCAACCAGAAGGTACTTATTACCCCGTGGCGTAGTAGGAAAAGGGCCCAAAATATCGAGAGCCACGAACTCATTTATACGAGAGACCGAAATGGGTTGCAGGGGTGGACATGCCGGTTTAGCCGGCGGTTTACGTTGCGCACAATGGGTGCATCCCAGCAAAATGTCGGTGACGTCGCGCAGCATGCCCGGCCAGAAAAATTGCAACCGCAACAACCCAATGGTCTTATGAACACCCAGGTGCAATAAACGCTCATGCGCCGCCCATACGGCCTTGCATCGCAAGGCGGACGGCACGACGATTTTATGTTGACACGAGTCAGCATCCCAATGCATCAACAAGCCGCGCTTCATGACAAATGAATTAAATTTGCCCTGTCTTGGAGCCGCATTATTCGCGTGGCGACGCAACCTCAATAACGACATGTCCTCGCCCTGGTGCCGACCCCATTCGGCCAAAGTTAGCCCCAGCAAATCGTCACTGGCTATTGGATCTGCGTGATCCAACATCGGCGCTGAGGCGGCGGGAAGCGCGGCTGACACCATTGTGAGAGGCGCGACCTGCGCAGGCAGTGGCGGCTTACAACGGCCCGAGCCCAAAAAACACGCACATTTTTGAGCCGGCGGGAGGCGAGACAACGCATCGGCATTCGTGTGTTGTGCACCCCTACGGTAAGTGACATTGAAATCGTAGTCCTGAAGGACTTCGAGCCACCGAGAAAGCTGCCCGGACGGTTGGTCAACCCGCAGAGCGTACTGTAAAGCCGAATGATCAGATCGCACTGTAAAATGCTGACCATACAGGTACGGCCTGTATTGCTGAATAAAAAAAACAATGGCCAGCAGCTCACATCTGGTCACACAGTATCTTTGTTCAGCAAGAGACAAGACTCTGCTACCATAGGCAACAGCCCTTTCAATGCCATCAACTTTTTGGGACAGAACACCCCACTTCTGACACCAGTTGCAGTGTTGTAAGGACGAGCAGACTTCTTTAGGAGGCACACTCTGTTTATTGTATTATTTCCTTATACAACGCTTAACACACACAGAGGGATATTCGGTCCCCTCACCCGATACCCTAGGGAGGTACAGCCTCCGGACCTGGCGGGACTCACACGTCTACCGCTATCCTAGTCCTCCGGCTAGGACCTAGGGGAGGCTATCTGACCCACCGCTGGCCCGGTGGGTCCTGACCACTGGGTATGCCGAGCCTTAGCCCTTAGAAGGGCTGGGAAGCTGGTCCAGGGTCCTAGCTAGGCTTCAGCCCAGTCTTCTATCTTCATGCAGGGAGAGAACTCCCCGAGGTCCGTTGGGTCACCGTCTTATACTCCTTCGTGGCCAGGTAGAACCAATCATACATTCCCACGTGGAACCGTCTGATTGGTTCGTACCAAACCCTGGCCACGATCCGTTTCACCTCGACTGACCCCAACCGTTGTACCCAGGGGTAATGCTGCACTGCCCTGGTGGCAATGCAGGTTAAGCAACAGCGCGTAGTTAACACCTCTACACTAGCATGGCTATGATATTTTGAACGCCTGTGTGTTCATGCGTGGATCTAGCATGACTATGATGTTTTATGTGTGTTCATTCGTGGATCTAGCATGGCTTTGATATTTTGAACGCCTCTGTCTGTGTGTTCATGCGTGGATCAAGCATGGCTATATTTTAAAGACCTCTGTCTATGTGTTCATGCGTGGATCTAGCATGGATATGATATTTTGAACGCCTCTCTCTCTGTGTGTTCATGCGTGGATCTAGCATGGATATGATATTTTGAACGCCTCTCTCTGTGTGTTCATGCGTGGATCTAGCATGGCTATGATATTTTGAATGCCTCTGTCTGTGTGTTCATGCGTGGATCTAGCATGGTTATGATATTTTGTGTGTGTTCATGCATGGATTTAGCGTGGCTATGATATTTTGTGTGTGTGTGTTCATGCGTGGATCTAGCATGGCTATGATATTTTGAACACCTCTGTGTATTCATGCGTGGATCTAGCATGGCTATATTTTGAAGACCTCTGTGTGTTCATGCTTGGATCTAGCATGGCTATGATATTTTGAAGACCTCTGTCTGTGTGTTCATGCATTGATCTAGCATGGCTATATTTCGAAGAACTCTATGTGTTCATGCGTGGATCTAGCATGGCTATGATATTTTTAAGACCTCTGTCTCTGTGTTCATGCGTGGATCTAGCATGGCTACGATATTTTGAAGACCTCTGGATGTGTGTTCATGCGTGAATCTAGCATGGCTATGATATTTTGAAGACCTCTGTCTGTGTGTTCATCCGTGGATCTAGCATGGCTATGATATCTTGAATGCCTGTCTGTGTGTTCATGCGTGGATCTAGCATGGCTATGATATTTTGAAGACCTCTGTCTCTGTGTTCATGCGTGGATATAGCATGGCTACGATATTTTGAAGACCTCTGGATGTTTGTTCATGCGTGGATCTAGCGTGGCTAAATTTTGAACGCCTCTGTGTGTTCATGCGTGGATATAGCATGGCTACGATATTTTGAAGACCTCTGTCTGTGTGTTCATGCGTGGATCTCGCATGGCTATGATATTTTGAAGACCTCTGTGTTCATGTGTGGATCTAGCATGGCTATATTTTGAACGCCTGTCCGTGTGTTCATGTGTTAATCTAGCATGGAAATATTTTGAACGCCTTTGTGTTCATGCGTGGATCTAGCATGGCTATGATATTTTGTGTGTTCATGCATGGATCTAGCATGGCTATGATATTTTGTGTGTTCATGCATGGATCTAGCATGGCTATGATATTTTGTGTGTTCATGCATGGATCTAGCATGGCTATGATATTTTGTGTATGTTCATGCATGGATCTAGCGTGGCTATGATATTTTGTCTGTGTGTTCATGCGTGGATCTAGCATGGTTATGGTGTTTTGTGTGTGTTCATGCGTGGATCTACCATGGCTATGATATGCTGTGTTGTTTTCATGCGTGGATCTAGCATGGCTATGTTGTGTGTGTTCATGCGTGGATCTAGCATGGCTATGATGTTGTGTGTTCATGTGTGGATCTAGCATGGCAATGTTTTGTGTGTGTTCATGTGTGGATCTAGCATGGCTATGATATTTTGTGTGTGTTCATGCGTGGATCTAGCATGGCTATGTTTTGTGTGCGTCCATGCGTAGATCTAGCATGGCTATATTTTGAACGCCTGTCTCTGTGTTCATGCGTGGAACTAGCATGGCTATGATATTTTGTGTGTGTTCATGCGTGGTTCTAGCATGGCTATATTTTGAAGACCTCTGTGTGTTCATGGTGGGATCTAGCATGGCTATGATATTTTGAAGACCTCTATCTGTGTGCATGCGTTGATCTAGCATGGCTATATTTTGAAGAACTCTATGTGTTCATGTGTGGATCTAGCATGGCTATATTTTGAACGCCTCTGTGTTCAGGCGTGGATCTAGCATGGCTATGATATTTTGAACACCTCTGTGTGTTCATGCGGGGATCTAGCATGGCTATATTTCGAAGACCTCTGAGTGTTCATGCTTGGATCTAGCATGGTAATGATATTTTGAAGACCTCTGTCTGTGTGTTCATGCGTTGATCTAGCATGGCTATATTTTGAAGAACTCTATGTGTTCATGCATGGATCATGCATGGCTATATTTTGAAGACCTCTCTGTTTTCATGCGTGGATCTAGCATGGTTATGATATGTTGTGTGTTCATGCGTTGATCTAGCATGGCTATGATATTTTGAACACCTCTGTGTGTTCATGCGTGGCTCTAGCATGGCTATGATATTTTGAAGACCTCTGTCTATGTGTTCATGCGTGGATCGAGCATGGCTATGATATTTTGAATGCCTGTGTGTTCATGCGTGGATCTAGCGTGGCTATATTTTGAACGCCTGTCTCTGTGTTCATGCGTGGATCTAGCATGGCTGTGATATTTTGAACGCCTGTGTTCATGCGTGGATTTAGCATGTCCATGATATTTCGAACGCCTGTGTGTTCATGCGTAGATCTAGCATGGCTATATTTTGAACACCTCTGTGTGTTCATGCGTGGATCTAGCATGGCTTTGATATTTTGAAGGCATCTGGCTGCTGTGTTAATGCGTGGATCTAGCATGGCTATGATATTTTGAACGCCTCTGTCTGTGTGTTCATGCGTGGATCTAGCATGGCTATGATATTTTGTGTGTTCATGCGTGGATCTAGCATGGTCATGATGTCTTGTGTGTGTTCATGCGTGGATCTACCATGGCTATGATATGCTGTGTGTGTTAATACGTGGATCTAGCATGGCTATGTTTTGTGTGGTCATGCGTGGATCTTGCATGGCAATGATATTGTGTGTGTTCATGCGTGGATCTAGCATGGCTATGATATGTTGTGTGTGTTCATGTGTTGATTTAGTATGGCTATGATGTTTTGTATGTGTTCATGCGTGGATTTAGCATGGCAGCATGGCTATATGTTGTGTGTGTTCATGCGTGGATCTAACATGGCTATGTTAAGAGTGTGTTCATGCGTGGATCTAGCATGGCTATGATATTTTGTGTGTTCATGCGTGGATCTAGCATGGCTATGATATGTTGTGTGTGTTCATGCGTGGATCTAGCATGGGTATGTTTTGTGTGTGTTCATGCGTGGATCTAGCATGGCTATATTTTGAACACCTCTGTGTGTTCATGCGTGGATCAACCATGGCTATGATATTTTGAAGACCTCTGTCTGTGTGTTCATGTGTGGATCTAGCATTGCTATATTTTGAAGGCCTCTGGCTGTGCGTTCATGCGTGGATCTAGCATGGCTATGATATTTTGAAGGCATCTGGCTGCTGTGTTAATGCATGGATCTAGCATGGCTATATTTTGAACGCCTGTCTCTGTGTTCATGCTTGGATCTAGCATGGCTGTGATATTTTGCACGCCTCTGTCTGTGTGTGTTCATGCGTGGATCTAGCATGGCTATGATATTTTTAACGCCTCTCTCTGTGTGTTCATGCGTGGATCTATTATGGCTATGATATTTTGAACACCTCTGTCTGTGTGTTTATCCGTAGATCTAGCATGGCTATATTTTGAATGCCTCTGTCTGTGTGGTCATGCGTGGATCAACCATGGCTATGATATTTTGAAGACCTCTGTATATGTGTTCATGCGTGGATCGAGCATGGCTATATTTCGAACGCCTGTGTTCATGCGTGGATCTAGCATGGCTATATTTTGAATGCCTGTGTTCATGCGTAGATCTAGCATGGCTATGATATTTTGAACGCCTCTGTGTGTTCATGCGTGGATCTAGCATGGCTATGATATTTTGAACACCTCTGTCTGTGTGTTTACGCGTAGATCTAGCATGGCTATATTTTTAATGCCTGTGTGTTCATGCGTGGATATAGCATGGCTATCATATTTTGTGTTCATGCGTGGATCTAGCATGGCAATGATATTGTGTGTGTTCATGCGTGGATCTACCATGGCTATGATATGCTGTGTGTGTGTTAATACGTGGATCTAGCATGGCTATGTTTTGTGTGTTCATGCGTGGATCTTGCATGGCAATGATATTGTGTGTTCATGCGTGGATCTAGCATGGCTATGATATGTTGTGTGTGTGTGTTTGTGCGTTGATCTAGCATGGCTATGATGTTTTGTATGTGTTCATGTGTGGATTTAGCATGGCAGCATGGCTATATGTTGTGTGTGTGTTCATGCGTGGATCTAGCATGACTATATGTTGGGTGTGTTCATGCGTGGATCTAGCATGGCTATGTTAAGAGTGTGTTCTTGCGTGGATCTAGCATGGCTATGCTATTTTGTGTGTTCATGCGTGGATCTAGCATGGCTCTGATATTTTGTGTGTGTTCATGTGTGGATCTAGCATGGCTATGTTTTGTGTGTGTTCATGCGTAGATCTAGCATGGCTATATTTTGAACACCTCTATGTGTTCATGCGTGGATTTAGCATGGGCATATGTTGAACGCCTGTGTGTTCATGCGTGGATCTAGCATGGCTATATTTTGTGTGTGTGTTCATGCGTGGATCTAGCATGGCTATGATGTTTTGTGTGTTTGTTCATGCATATATCTAGCATGGCTATATTTTGAACGCCTCTGTCTCTGTTCATGCGTGGATCTAGCATGGCTATATTTTGAACACCTCTGTGTGTTCATGCGTGGATCTAGCATGGCTATATTTTGAAGACCTCTGTGTTCATGCTTGGATCTAGCATGGCTGATATTTTGAATGCCTCTGTCTGTGTGTTCATGCGTGGATCTAGCATGGCTATATTTTGAACGCCTCTGTCTCTGTTCATACGTGGATCTAGCATGGCTATGATATTTTGAAGACCTCTATGTGTTCATGCGTAGATCTAGCATGGCTATATTTTTAACGCCTGTCTCTGTGTTCATGCGTGGATCTAGCATGGCTATGATATTTTGAAGACCTTTGTCTGTGTGTTCATGCATGGATCTAGCATAGCTATGATATCTTGAATGCCTGTCTGTGTTCATGCGTAGATCTAGCATGGCTATGATATTTTGAAGACCTCTGTGTGTTCATGCGTGGATCTAGCATGGCTATATTTTGAACGCCTCTGTGTGTTCATGCGTGGATCTAGCATGGCTGATATTTTGAAGACCTCTGTGTGTTCATGCGTGGATCTAGCATGGCTATATTTTGAACGCCTGTCTCTGTGTTCATGCGTAGATCTAACATGGCTATATTTTGAAGATCTCTGTGTGTTCATGCGTGGATCTAGCATGGCTATATTTTGAACGCCTCTGTGTGTTCATGCGTGGATCTAGCATGGCTATATTTTGAAGACCTCTGTATCTGTGTTCAAGCGTGGATCTAGCATGGCTATGATATTTTGAAGACCTCTGTGTTCATGCGTGGATGTAGCATGGCTTTATTTTGAACGCCTGTGTGTTCATGAGTTAGTCTAGCATAGCTATATTTTGAACGCTTTTGTGTTCATGCGTGGATCTAGCATGGCTATATTTTGTGTTCATGCGTGTATCTAGCATGACTATGACGTTTTGTGTGTTCATGTGTAAATCTAGCATGGCTATGATATTTTGAACACCTCTGTGTTCATGCGTCGATCTAGCATGGCCATATTTTGAATGCCTCTGTCTGTGTGTTCATGCATGGATCTAGCATGGCTATGATATTTTGTATGCCTGGTGTGTGTTCATGGGTGGATCTAGCATGGCTATATTTTGAACACCTCTGTCCGTGTTCATGCGTGGATCTGGCATGGCTATGATATTTTGAAGACCTCTGTGTTCATGCGTCGATCTAGCATGGCTGTTTTCTGTGTTCATGCGTGGATCTAGCATGGCTATATTTTGTGTGTTCATGCTTGGATATAGCAGGGCTATATTTTGTGTATTCATGCGTGGATCTAGCATGGTTATGTTGTGTTCATCCGTAGATCTAGCATGGCTATATGTTGTGTTCATGTGTGGATCTAGCATGACTGTTTTGTGTGTTCATGCGTGGATCTAGCATGACTATATGTTGTGTGTTCATGCGTGGATCTAGCATGGCTATGTTTTGTGTGTCCATGCGTAGATCTAGCATGGCTATATTTTGAACGCCTCTGTCTCTGTTCAAGCGTGGATCTAGCATGGATATATTTTGAAGACCTCTGTGTGTTCATGCCTGGATCTAGCATGGTTATGATATTTTGAAGACCTCTGTCTGTGTTCATGCGTTGATCTAGCATGGCCATATGTTGTGTTCATGCGTTGATCTAACATGGATATATTTTGAACGCCTATGTTCATGCGTGGATCTAGCATGGCTATGATATTTTGAACACCTCCGTGTGTTCATGCGTGGATCAAGCATGGCTATATTTCGAAGACCTCTGTCTGTGTTCATGCGTGGATCGAGCATGACTATATTTTGAACGCCTGTGTTCATGCGTGGATCTAGCATGGCTATATTTTGAACGCCTGTGTGTTCATGCGTGGATCTGGCATGGCTATATTTTGAAGGCCTCTGAATGTGTTCATGAGTGGATCTAGCATGGCTATATTTTGAACGCCTGTGTTCATGCGTAGATCTAGCATGGCTATATTTTGAACGCCTGTCTGTGTGTTCATGCGTGTATCTAGCATGGCTATATTTTGATGACCTCTGTGTGTTCATGCTTGGATCTAGCATGGCCATATGTTGTGTTCATGCGTTGATCTAGCATGGCTGTATTTTGAACACCTCCGTGTGTTCATGCGTGGATCAAGCATGGCTATATTTTGAACGCCTGTGTGTGTTCATGCGTGGATCAAGCATGGCTATATTTTGAAGACCTCTGTCTGTGTTCATGCATGGATCAAGCATGGCTATATTTTGAACGCCTGTGTTCGTGCGTAGATCTAGCATGGCTGATATTTTGTGTTCATGCGTGGATCTCGCATGGCTATATTTTGAAGGCCTCTGAATGTGTTCATGAGTGGATCTGGCATGGCTATATTTTGAAGGCCTCTGAATGTGTTCATGAGTGGATCTAGCATGGCTATATTTTGAACGCCTGTGTGTTCATGCGTGGATCTAGCATGGTTATATTTTGTGTTCATGCGTGGATCTAGCATGGCTATGACGTTTTGATGACCTGTGTGTTCATGCGTGTATCTAGCATGGCTATATTTCGAACGCCTCTGTCTGTGTTCATGCGTGGATCTAGCACGGCTATTACATTTTGAACACATAATTTATAAACCGTTAAAAGTGATCCCTCCGACGTGATTTCTGGACCTCGAAAGAAGCTTTGTGGGCTCCCGAAAACCTCCCCCACGCCCCAACCCCCCCCTGCCCGCAACCCCTCGATGCCGACCGGCTTCCCTCCGCGTGAACGTAATCGATACAAGCGGCAAACGGCAAGCACTAGAAACGATTTGTCTTTATTCTACCAGGTGTAGCACAATAAGAGGCCCACGTTGAGGCGTTACAAACTGTGGCCAGAGGAACTCCAAAAGGGTCTTTTTGTTTTTGTTTTGAGAGGTCACCCACCGCTCATCGCCAAATCGGGAAAGGGTTCGCGCGGATGAATGTTCTTAACAACCCCACGCGAGAAAAGGGAGCAACGCTCAATCCCAGACAAAACGGGAGCCAGGGGGGCGCGGGGTCGCGAATCCTCATTCGACGCCCCAACGCACGGGTCAGGAGGGAGCGAGAGATGGAACAGATGGAGATTAGTCCACACTGTTGCTGTGCCGTCCTCTCTTGAGCGAGTTGGTGAGCGAGTGGGTGAGTGGATGGGCGAGTGATTAGGTGGGTGAGCGAGTGGGTGAGTGTACGGGCGAGTTGGTGAGCGAATGGGCGGGTGAGTGGGCGGGTGACTAGGTGGGCGAGTTGGAGAGCGAGTGGGTGAGTGGATGGGCGAGTGATTAGGTGGGTGAGCGAGTGGGTGAGTGTACGGGTGAGTGGGTGAGTAGATGGGCGAGTGATTAGGTGGGCGAGCGGATTGGTGAACGAGTTGCTGAGTGAATGGGTGAGTGGATGGGCGAGTGATTAGGTGGGCGAGTGATTGGGTGGGCGAGCGATTGGGTGAGTGGATTGGTGAACAAGTTGCTGAGTGGATGGGCGAGTGAGTGGATGGGTGAGTGAGTGGATGGGCGAGTGGGTGAGTGGATGGGCGAGCGATCGGGCGGGCGCCTGGATGAGTGGGCGGGGCGGGTTGAGAATTCTCACCCTCACCGGGTGAGCGATCCGACAACCACCACCACCACCACCACCGACAAACACAACGGGTTTTGACGGAGCCCGGTGGCGGAGGGTCTCACAACACAAAACTTTGAAGGGCGCCACCACCGCCACCACCACCACCACCACCACCGCCTCCACCACCACCACCACCACCACCACCGCCACCACCACCACCTCCACCACCTCCGCCACCGCCACCACCACCACCACCCCCTCCACCACCACCACCACCCCCTCCACTACCGCCACCACCACCACCACCACCACCCCCTCCACTACCGCCCCCACCACCCCCACCCCCCCCCCCTCCACTACCGCCACCACCACCACCACCGCCGGGACTCCTCACCCATGGAGACCGGTGAGGAGTCCTGGCGGATGGAGGGGGTGGCCGACGGTCCACCGGCTCACCACCCCCCACACCCCCCACCACACCCCCACCCCCACACACCCCCACCCCCACATGGCCACGGGAGATGGCTCCCCCCCGTATTGGGGATGGGTGCGTTCGGGCTGAACGAGGCCCGAGGAATGTCTTGAGACTGGTTAAGGGGAGGGGGTTCACAGTGGCCGTGTGGGAGACGCTGAGACCCTGGGGTCAGGGTTCAAGCCCTGGGTCTGGGTGTCTCTCTCTCTCTCAGGGGGTTCACAGTGGCCGTGTGGGAGACGCTGAGACCCTGGGGTCAGGGTTCAAGCCCTGGGTCTGGGTGTCTCTCTCTCTCAGGGGGTTCACAGTGGCCGTGTGGGAGACACTGAGACCCTGGGGTCAGGGTTCAAGCCCTGGGTCTGGGTCTCTGTGTCTGTCTGTGAGTCTCTGTGTCTGTAAGTGCATCTGTCCGAGTGTCTGTGAGTGTGTGTCTGTGAGTGTGTGTCTGTGAGTGTGTGTCTGTGAGTGTGTGTCTGTGAGTGTGTGTCTGTGAGTGTGTCTGTGAGTGTGTGTCTGTGAGTGTGTGTCTGTGAGTGTGTGTCTGTGAGTGTGTGTCTGTGAGTGTGTGTCTGTGAGTGTGTCTGTGAGTGTGTCTGTGAGTGTCTGTCTGTGTCTCTCTCTGTGTGTCTCTGCATGCGAGGGGGTGTTAGTGAGTATCTGTGTGTGTCTGTGAGTGTGTCTGTGAGTGTCTGTGAGTGTGTCTGTGTGTATGTCAGTGTCTGTGAGTATGTGTCTGTCTGTGAGTGTCTGTGAGTGTGTCTCTCTCTCTGTTTCTGTCTGCGAGTGTCTGTGTCTCTCTCTCTGTGTCTGTCTGTGAGTGTCTCTCTCTCTCTGTGTCTGTCTGTGAGTGTCTCTCTCTGTCTGTCTGTGAGTGTCTCTCTCTGTGTCTATCTGTGAGTGTGTCTGAGTGTCTCTCTCTGTCTGTCTGTGAGTGTCTCTCTCTCTGTGTCTGTCAGTGAGTGTCTCTCTTTCTGTCTGTCTGTGTGTCTCTCTCTCTCTGTGTCTGTCTGTGAGTGTCTCTCTCTCTGTGTCTGTCTGCGAGTGTGTCTCTCTCTGTGTCTGTCTGTGTGTCTGTCTCAGTGTGTCTGAGTGTGTCTGAGTGTCTCTCTCTCTCTGTCTATCTGTGAGTGTCTCTCTCTGCGTCTGTCTGCAAGTGTGTCTGTCTGTGAGTGTGTCTGAGTGTGTCTCAGTGTGTTTCTCTCTCTGTGTCTGTCTGTGTGTCTGAGTGTGTGTCTCTCTCTGTGTCTGTCTGTGAGTGTCTCTGTGTCTGTCTGCGAGTGTCTCTCTCTCTGTGTCTGTCTGAGTGTGTCTGAGTGTGTCTCTCTCTCTGTGTCTGTCTGTGAGTGTGTCTGAGTGTCTCTCTCTCTCTCTCTGTGTCTGTCTGTGAGTGTCTCTCTCTCTGTGTCTGTCTGTGAGTGTCTCTCTCTCTGTGTCTGTCAGTGAGTGTCTCTCTCTCTCTCTGTGTCTGTCTGTGATTGTGTCTGAGTGTCTCTCTCTCTGTGTCTCTCTGTGTCTGTCTGTGAGTGTGTCTGAGTGTGCCTGTCAGTGTGTCTGTGTCTGTCTGTCAGTGTGTCTGTGTCTGTCTGTGAGTGTCTCTCTCTCTCTCTCTGTGTCTGTCTGTGAGTGTGTCTGTGTGTCTCTCTCTCTCTGTCTGTGAGTGTCTCTCTCTCTGTGTCTGTCTGTGAGTGTCTCTCTGTGAGTGTGTCTGTCTGAGTGTGCCTGTCAGTGTGTCTGTGTCTGTCTGTGAGTGTCTCTCTCTGTGAGTGTGTCTGTCTGTGTGTCTGTCTGAGTGTGCCTGTCAGTGTGTCTGTGTCTGTCTGTGAGTGTCTCTGTCTCTCTCTCTGTGTCTGTCTATGAGTGTGTCTGAGTGTGCCTGTCAGTGTGTCTGTCTGTCTGTCAGTGTGTCTGTGTCTGTCTGTGAGTGTCTCTCTCTGTGTCTGTCTGTGAGTGTGTCTGTGTGTCTCTCTCTCTGTCTGTGAGTGTCTCTCTCTCTCTCTGTATCTGTCTGTGAGTGTCTCTCTCTCAGTGTCTGTCTGTGTGTCTGAGTGTGCTTGTCAGTGTGTCTGTGTCTGTCTGTGAGTGTCTCTCTCTGTGAGTGTGTCTGTCTGAGTGTGCCTGTCAGTGTGTCTGTGTCTGTCTGTGAGTGTCTCTCTCTCTCTCTCTGTCTGTCTGTGAGTGTGTCTGAGTGTGCCTGTCAGTGTGTCTGTGTCTGTCTGTGAGTGTGTCTGTGAGTGTCTCTCTCTCTCTGTGTCTGTCTGTGAGTCTGTCTGTGAGTGTCTCTCTCTCTCTGTGTCTGTCTGTGAGTGTCTCTCTCTCTCTGTGTCTGTCTGTGAGTGTGTCTGAGTGTGCCTGTCTGTGTCTGTCTGTGAGTGTCTCTCTCTGTGTGTCTGTCTGTGAGTGTCTCTCTCTGTGTGTCTGTCTGTGAGTGTCTCTCTCTCTGTCTGTCTGTCTAAGTGTGCCTGTCAGTGTGTCTGTGTCTGTCTGTGAGTGTCTCTCTCTCTCTCTGTGTCTGTCTGTGAGTGTGTCTGAGTGTGCCTGTCTGTGTCTGTCTGTGAGTGTCTCTCTCTCTCTCTCTCTGTGTGTGTCTCTGCGTGCGAGGGGGGTTCACGATGGCCGGGTCAGTGCGAGTCGAAATCCGAGTCGGGGAGGATGGTGATGGCGAGTTTCATCTCTGGCCACCGGAACTCACGCGGGAGATTAACCTGCACGCACACAGACAGAGGCAAAGGTCCCCCGCGTAGCCTCAACAGACCGCCGGGGCAAGTGCTGTTAGTAGCAGCAGCAGCAGCAGCAGCGTCTACGAAGGCTACCGGCACTGTGGCACACACAGAGGGGGTGGGTGGCCACCAGCACCACCACCACCACCACGTCCGGCCGCCTTTGTCTGGGTGGGTGAGCATGTGGGTGGGTGAGCGTGTGGGTGGGTGGGCGTGTGGGTGAGCGTGTGGGTGGGTGGGCGTGTGGGTGGGTGAGCGTGTGGGTGGGTGAGCGTGTCTGTGGGTGAGCGTGTGGGTGGGTGAGCGTGTGGGTGGGTGAGCGTGTGGGTGGGTGGGCGTGTGGGTGAGTGTGTGGGTGGGTGAGCGTGTGGGTGGGTGAGCGTGTGGGTGGGTGAGCGTGTGGGCAGGCGAGCGTGTGGGTGGGTGAGCGTGTGGGTGGGTGAGCGTGTGCGTGGGTGAGCGTGTGGGTGGGTGAGCGTGTGGGTGAGCGTGTGGGTGGGTGAGCGTGTGGGTGGGTGAGCGTGTCTGTGGGTGAGCGTGTGGGTGGGTGAGCATGTGGGTGGGTGAGCGTGTGGGTGGGTGAGCGTGTCTGTGGGTGAGCGTGTGGGTGGGTGAGCGTGTGGGTGGGTGAGCGTGTGGGTGGGTGAGCGTGTGGGTGGGTGAGCGTGTGGGTGGGTGAGCGTGTGGGTGGGTGGGCGTGTGGGTGAGCGTGTGGGTGGGTGAGCGTGTGGGTGGGTGAGCGTGTGGGTGAGCGTGTGGGTGGGTGAGCGTGTGGGCAGGCGAGCGTGTGGGTGGGTGAGCGTGTGGGTGGGTGAGCGTGTGCGTGGGTGAGCGTGTGGGTGGGTGAGCGTGTGGGTGGGTGAGCGTGTGGGTGGGTGAGCGTGTGGGTGGGTGGGCGTGCGGGTGAGCGTGTGTGGATGGGTGAGCGTGTGGGTGAGTGAGGGTGTCTGTGGGTGAGCGTGTGGGTGAGCGTGTGGGCGAGTATGTGGACGAGCGAGTGTGTGGGTGAGCGTGTCTGTGGGTGAGTGGGTGGGTGAGCGTGTGTGTGTCGAGTGTGTGGGTGAGCGTGTGAGTGAGCGTGTGGGTGAGCGTGTGGGTGAGCGTGTGGGTGAGCGTGTGGGCGAGCGTGTTGGCGAGCGTGTTGGCGAGCGTGTGGGTGAGCGTGTGGGTGAGCGTGTGGGCGGGCGTGTGAGCGAGCGTGTTGGCGAGCGTGTGGGTGAGTGTGTGTCTGAGCGTGTGGGTGAGCGTGTGTCTGAGCGTGTGGGTGAGCGTGTGGGTGAGCATGTGGGTGAGCGCATGTGTGGGTGAGCGTGTGGGTGAGCGCATGTGTGGGTGAGCGTGTGGGTGAGCATGTGGGTGAGTGTGTGGCTGTGGGTGAGCGTGTGGGTGAGCGTGTGTGTGGGTGAGCGTGTGGGTGAGCATGTGGGTGAGTGTATGGGTGTGGGTGAGCGTGTGGGTGAGCGTGTGGGCGAGTGTATGGGTGTGTGTGAGTGTGTGGGTGAGCGTGTGGGTGAGCGTGTGGGTGAGGGTGTGGGTGAGCGTGTGGGTGAGTGTGTGTGTGGCTGAGTGTGTGGGTGATCGTGTGGGTGAGCGTGTGGGTGAGCGTGTGGGCGAGCGTGTGGGCGAGCGTGTGGGCGAGCGTGTGGGCGAGCGTGTGGGCGAGCGTGTGGGCGAGCGTGTGGGCGAGCGTGTGGGTGAGCGTGTGGGTGAGCGTGTGGGTGAGCGTGTGGGCGAGCGTGTGGGTGAGCGTGTGGTTGAGCGCGTGGGTGAGCATGTGGGCGAGCGTGTGTGTGGGTGAGTGTGTGGGTGAGCGTGTGGTTGAGCGCATGGGTGAGCGTGTGGGTGAGTGTGTGTGTGGGTGAGTGTGTGGGTGAGCGTGTGGGTGAGCGTGTGGGTGAGGGTGTGGGTGAGCGTGTGGGTGAGTGTGTGTGTGGGTGAGTGTGTGTGTGGGTGAGCGTGTGGGTGAGCGTGTGTGTGAGTGTGTGGGTGAGCGTGTGGGTGAGCGTGTGGGTGAGCGTGTGTGTGAGTGTGTGGGTGAGCGTGTGGGTGAGCGTGTGGGTGAGCGTGTGGGTGAAGGTGTGGGTGAGCGTGTGGGTGAGCGTGTGGGTGAGCGTGTGGGTGAGCGTGTGGGTGAGCGTGTGGGTGAGCGTGTGGGTGAGCGTGTGGGTGAGGGTGTGGGTGAGCGTGTGGGCGAGTGCTCACCTCTTCCAGTCCCGGGAGCTCTTCCAGGTCCCTGAGCAGCTCGTCCACACGCTCAGTGGGCAGCAGCACCTGCAGCACACACACACACACAGTGTCACATACACAGTGTACATACACACAGTGTCACATACACAGTGTACATACACACACACACAGTGTCACACACACACAGTGTCACACACACAGTGTCACACACACACAGTGTCACACACACACAGTGTCACACACACAGGTCACATACACAGTGTCACACACACACAGTGTCAGTGTCACACACACACAGTGTCACACACACAGGTCACATACACAGTGTCACACACACACAGTGTCAGTGTCACACACACAGTGTCAGTGTCTCACACACACACAGTGTCAGTGTCTCACACACACAGTGTCAGTGTCTCACACACACACACAGTGTCAGTGTCTCACACACACACACAGTGTCAGTGTCTCACACACACACAGTGTCAGTGTCTCACACACACACACAGTGTCAGTGTCTCACACACACACACTGTCACACACACAGTGTCACATACACACAGTGTCTCACACACACACAGTGTCAGTGTCTCACACACACACAGTGTCAGTGTCTCACACACACACAGTGTCAGTGTCTCACACACACACAGTGTCAGTGTCTCACACACACACAGTGTCAGTGTCTCACACACACACACAGTGTCAGTGTCACACACACAGTGTCAGTGTCACACACACAGTGTCACACACACACACAGGTCACACACACACAGTGTCAGTGTCACACACACACACTGTCACACACACACAGTGTCACACACACACACTGTCACACACACACACAGTGTCACACACACACACTGTCACACACACACAGTGTCAGTGTCACACAGACAGTGTCAGTGTCACACACACACAGTGTCACACACACAGTGTCAGTGTCACACACACACACACTGTCACACACACACAGTGTCAGTGTCACACACACACAGTGTCAGTGTCACACAGTGTCAGTGTCACACACACACAGTGTACACACACACAGTGTCAGTGTCACACACACAGTGTCAGTGTCACACACACACACAGTGTCAGTGTCACACAGTGTCAGTGTCACACACACACAGTGTACACACACACAGTGTCAGTGTCACACACACAGTGTCAGTGTCACACACACACACACACTGTCACACACACACAGTGTCAGTGTCACACACACAGTGTCAGTGTCACACACACACACACACTGTCACACACACACAGTGTCAGTGTCACACACACACAGTGTACACACACACAGTGTCAGTGTCACACACACAGTGTCAGTGTCACACACACAGTGTCAGTGTCACACACACACACAGTGTCACACACACAGTGTCAGTGTCACACACACACACAGTGTCAGTGTCACACACACAGTGTCACACACAAACACAGTGTCAGTGTCACACACACACAGTGTACACACACACACAGTGTCAGTGTCACACACACACAGTGTCACACACACACAGTGTCACACACTTACACACACACACAGTGTCACACACAGTGTACACACACACACAGTGTCACACACACAGTGTCAGTGTCACACACACAGTGTCAGTGTCACACACACACACACTGTCACACACACAGTGTCACACACAACAACAACAACAACCGCCATTCGCCACTAAGTGGCGGTGACGTCACCACGACGCTTGTGCCAGGCTATGTGCACCCTGAGGCCACGTGAAGTGTCGAACGCCCGCTGGCAGGAGGTCACGGGGCAGACCCAGGTGCCACGGGTCGACTGACTGAGATGACTGGCTGATGCACCACCTGTGCCCCCTACTGTGCCAACCTGCTGTGCTTTAGCCACCCGGCGCTCCGCTCGCTGTTGTGAGCGTCGCTCCTCCGCCCTCCGTTGTTGTTGGAGGGCGACTGCCTCCAACTGCCCAGTAGCATCCTTCACGAGCCTCCTCCACAGAGGCCGATCTTGACACCGCTGGTACCAGTCATCGGCAAGTCCACTCAGCTCCACGTCCTCCTGTACCACATCACTCCATCTCTTCTCTAGCCCGTGCCGCGCCCGCTTAGCCCCCTCAATCCGGCCAAACAAAAGCTGTTTCGGCATGCGGTGGCTGGGCATGCGGGCTACATGACCCAGCCATCGCAGCCTTGCCTGCCGGAGGAGCTCACCGATGGGACCCTGCCCAGATCTTTCAAGGATTTGTGAGCTCCTCACACAATCCAGTCTGGTTAAACCCAGGATGGATCGTAGGCAGGCCAGCCTAAATGTTTCTAACCGGCGAAGATGTTCCATTAGGGGGGTCCACGTTTCGCAAGCGTAGAGAAGGGAGGGAATGACCGTGGCCGAGAAGACCTGAAGCTTAGTGCGGAGCGACAGACCAGGTAGCTTCCACACAGCGTTACGCAACCGATGAAAAGATATTGCCGCTCGACTGATTCGGAGTGAAACCTCTGCTGTTAAACTGGTGCCAGTCATAAGCACACTGCCCAGGTATGGGAAACTCTCCACTCTCTCCACAACTGCCCCATCACCGATTGGGAGTTGTGGGGGTGGAGTGTCCGATGGTACAAAATACCCAGGCAGGTGCTTGGTTTTGGTGGGGCTGATGGTAAGGCCCCACCTCTTAGTGGCACGCTCCAGTCTCAGCAGCAGCGTCTCCAACTCCTCCTCTGACTGAGCAGCTATTACCAAGTCATCAGCATACATAACGTGGTTGAGCAATAGGGAGCCATCCCTTGACCGCACCCGGGCATCGATTAGCCTCCCATTATATCTGTACCATATGGAGATTCCCCCGGTACAGCTATTGAAGGCTTCACGAACTACGTGGTCAAAATAGATGTTAAATAATGTGGGAGCCAGAGGACATCCCTGTCGCACCCCAAGGTGTACAGGGAATGGCTCTGACTCCCGGCCACGTAGTTTTACCCGGGCCCGCTCACCATCATGAAGGTCCTTAATGATCGTGAGCAGAGGGTCAGGTACTCCAAAAGCACGAAGAACGACCCAGAGCCCAGGCCTACTGATGGTATCATAGGCCTTGACCAGGTCAATAAAGCAGAGATGTAGGTCTTGTTGGAATTCCCTACACCTCTGCTGTAGCAGACGGACAGAAAATATGGCATCTGTGCAGGACCGCCCTTTCCTGAAACCGCATTGGGGCTCCGCAAGCCTCTCCTCAGCGTGCCTGGCAAGGCGATGCTGAATAATCCTTGCCAGGACCTTTCCCGGCACACTGAGGAGTGAGATGCCCCTGTAGTTGTTACAGTCTGTGCGGTCCCCCTTCTTAAAAAGGGGGACCACCAGGGCATCCTTCCAATCCTGCGGAACCCGTCCAGTGGTCCAGACTGTTGTTATGATGTCATATAGGGCAGTCTGTGCACAAACGCCACCCTCCCTCAGCATTTCGCTTGGAAGATCATCTCTGCCCGCTGCCTTTCCTGGTCTCAGACTCCGAATCGCCTTCAATACTTCCTCAGCAGATGGCACCTCAGCCAGCCACTCACAGGGGGTGACTTCATCCAATATTTGAGGCACCGCAGCCTCAGCATGGTCATCCTCACTTTGTGCCACGATGTTTTCCTGGCTGAGGGATTTTCCCTCCCCCAGGACCTCACAGAAATGCTCAGCAAATCTGCGAACCTGTTCCTGGGGGTCGGAAATTGGATCGCCGTTTTTTCCCCTAATGATGGTAATAGGTGTGGCGCTGCAGGTTACTTTTTTGATGGAGTTAAATAGAGATTTGTGATCACGGGCCACTGAGGCAGACTCCATCTCCTCAGCAACCCGCGACCACCACCCATCCTTGCAGCGCCTCACGGCTCTCCGAACCTCCGAGCGAAGGCTGCGGTAAGCCTCCTCATTCTCTGACGTGGGACTCTGTAGCCGATGACAGTGGGCCTGTCGCTTTTTCTCAACCATCGTGAACAACTCCTCTGTCATCCAGGGTGTCTGGGGAGGTCTGGACCGCGTACCCAAAGCAGCCATTGCAGCTGCATGAGTCACAGTCCTAAACCTCGCCCATTTACCCTCGACATCAGGAGGAGTCGGGGACGATGCCAATCCCAGCCGCAAGCGATGATGAAATTCTCGCTTGCAACTTTCATCAGATAACTGAGACCAGGCCACTTTAGGTTGGAATGGGGTCCTGGGTGTACACCCACCACCGGAGTGGAAGAATGGCAGGCGCATCTTACAGATGACTAGTCGATGGTCAGAGGGCAGATCAGCTCCACGGTAGGTCCTGGTGTCAAGGACATGGGCTCGCATTCGCTGGTCCGTCACTATGTAGTCCAGCAGATGTTCTTGCTTGGACCCGGCATGCATCCATGATGTTGTGTGGATGCGCCGATGCCGGAACAGCGTGTTGGTAATTACAAGCCCATGGGCTGCACAAAAATCTAGCAGCCTCCTACCGTTGTTATTGAGCTGATCTGGCCCATGCCCTCCAATCACTCCAGGCCAGGTGCCAGTATCATGACCAACTCGGGCATTGAAGTCACCCAACATGATGACTCTATCCCGAGGGGCCACTTTAGCCAGCACCTGTGACAGGAGGTCATAGAAGGCATCTGACTCATCGGCTTTGCCTGCATCCCTCCACGGATGTTCATCTTCGGTGGGGGCATAAGTAACCACGACCACCATTCCTCGCCTCCTGTTGATGGGAAGGCGAGCCCAAAGTAGCCTGGGGCTTACAGCTTCCCACACCTCACCGCCACGCTCCCACGCCCCCTTCATTCTTTTGTTCAAAAGAAGACCCACACCCTGTTGTTTGGCAGTCTGCTGCCCCGAGTAGAGGACTGTCCACCCCTCATGGTGGCAGGAGCCAGAGCCGGTCCACCGGACCTCCTGAATGCCGCATAGATCCAGGCGGTACCGGTCCAGCTCCCGACAGAGGAGTGGCAGCCTCTCCTCGGCAGTGAGCGTTCGAACATTCCACGTGGCCAACCGTAGTGGCTTTTCGTTGTTTCTGGAGTAGCCCCGAGGGTAGGTATTCAATCTCCTGGCTCCGCCAATTGGGGTTTGGCCAGGAGACGTCATAGACGCCTGGCCCCCCGGGGCCTCCGGCACAAGCTTAGTTGTTACATATTTAAGTTTAATTCGTAGTTTCGTGGTAATTAATTGAAGGTGGAGGGGTTACCAGCCCCTCGCACCCGTCCAGAGCCCCCGTTTAGCCCCTGTGGTGGATACATATGCCATGAGGGGAGGAGCCAATCAAAATTGGATCTCCCCCCACAGCGCTGTCCACGACAGAGTTGCCCGTCCGGCACCGCGAGGAGGTAGGGGGTTGTTTTGCCGGACTACACACACACTGTCACACACACACAGTGTCACATACACAGTGTCAGTGTCACACACACAGTGTCACACACACAGTGTCAGTGTCACACACACACAGTGTACACACACACACAGTGTCAGTGTCACACACACACAGTGTCACACACAGTGTCACACACACAGTGTCAGTGTCACACACACACACACTGTCACACACACACAGTGTCACTCACACACACTGTCACACACACACAGTGTCACATACACAGTGTCAGTGTCACACACACACAGTGTCACACACACAGTGTCACACACACACAGTGTCACATACACAGTGTCAGTGTCACACACACACACAGTGTCAGTGTCTCACACACACGCAGGTCACACACACACAGGTCACACACACACACAGTGTCAGTGTCACACACACAGGTCACACACACACAGGTCACACACACAGTGTCAGTGTCACACACACACACAGGTCACACACACAGTGTACATACACACACACAAGTCACACACACACACACAGGTCACACACACACACACGTGACACACACAGACTACACACCCACAGACACACACACAGACAAAGATACACAGACACACAGACAAACACACAGACACACAGACAAACACACACACACACACAAGTCACACACACACACACAAGTCACACACACACGCCACACACACAGGTCACACACGTCACACACACAGGTCACACACACACAGGTCACACACACACAAGTCACACACACACAGGTCACACACACACAGGTCACACACACACAGGTCACACACACAGGTCACACACACAGGTCACACACACACACAAGTCACACACACAGGTCACACACACACAGGTCACACACACACAGGTCACACACACACAAGTCACACACACACAGGTCACACACACACAGGTCACACACACAGGTCACACACACAGGTCACACACACACACAAGTCACACACACAGGTCCACAGGTCACACACACACAGGTCACACACACACAGGTCACACACACACAAGTCACACACACAGGTCACACACACACAGGTCACACACACACACAAGTCACACACACACAGGTCACACACACACAGGTCACACACACACAAGTCACACACACAGGTCACACACACACAGGTCACACACACACAGGTCACACACACACACAGGTCACACACACACAAGTCACACACACACACAAGTCACACACACACACACACAAGTCACACACACACACAGTGTCACACACACACACAGTGTCACACACACACAGGTCACACACACACAGGTCACACACACACAGAGGTCACACACACACAGGTCACACACACACAGGTCACACACACACAGGTCACACACACACAGGTCACACACACACACAGGTCACACACACACAGGTCACACACACACACACACAGTGTCAGTGTCACACACACACAGGTCACACACACACAGGTCACACACACACACACACAGGTCACACACACACACACACAGGTCACACACACACACACACAGGTCACACACACACACACACACACAGGTCACACACACACACAGGTCACACACACACACACACAGGTCACACACACACAGGTCACACACACACACAAGTCACACACACACACACACAAGTCACACACACACACACACAGGTCACACACACACACAGGTCACACACACACACACACAGGTCACACACACACACACACAGGTCACACACACACACAGGTCACACACACACACACACAGGTCACACACACACACAGGTCACACACACACACACAGGTCACACACACACAGGTCACACACACACACAAGTCACACACACACACACACACAAGTCACACACACACACACACACAGGTCACACACACACACAGGTCACACACACACACAAGTCACACACACACACACACAAGTCACACACACACACACACAGGTCACACACTCACACAGGTCACACACACAAGTCACACACACACACACACAAGTCACACACACACACACAGGTCACTCACCCACTCACCTACTCACTCACTGAGTAGGTGAGTGGGTGCGTGGTCAGCACCACCACCACCACCACCACGCCCGACCGCCTTTGTCTCCCCCCCCCCCCCCCCCCCAGCGTACCTGCAGCCAAGGCCCCTGGGAGGCGTAGGGGCAGAGGGGGCTGACGACAGCTCCCTCCACCCCGGGGCTGACGAGCGTGACCGCAGCGTCCCCCGTCACGTCCTTGAAGGTGAAGTGTCGTCCGTGGCGCAGCCGCCCCCTGCACGCGGGGAACACGGCCAGCGTGACACTCGCTCACCCACTCACCCACTCACTCACCCACTCACCCACTCACTCACCCACCAACTCACTCACACTCACTCACCAACTCACCAACTCACTCACTCACCCACTCACTCACCCACTCACCCACTCACCAACTCACTCACTCACTCACACACTCACTCACTCACCCACCCACTCACTCACACACCAACTCACTCACCAACTCACCCACTCACTCACTCACACACTCACTCACTCACTCACCAACTCACCAACTCACTCACTCACCAACTCACCCACCCACTCACTCACCAACTCACTCGCTCACCCACTCACTCACTCACCAACTCGCTCACCCACCCACTCACTCACACTCACTCACCAACTCACTCACACTCACTCACCAACTCACTCACACTCACTCACTCACCAACTCACTCACCAACTCACTCACTCCCCAACTCACCCACCCACTCACTCACTCACACACACCCACTCACTCACTCACCAACTCACCCACTCAC
This sequence comes from Petromyzon marinus, assembly GCF_010993605.1. NCBI lineage: Eukaryota > Metazoa > Chordata > Hyperoartia > Petromyzontiformes > Petromyzontidae > Petromyzon > Petromyzon marinus. The sequence goes on along the minus strand of NW_022639137.1, from coordinate 18,023 downwards.
TCACTCACCCACTCACTCACTCACCCACCCACTCACTCACTCACCAACTCACCAACTCACTCACTCACCAACTCACCCACCCACTCACTCACCAACTCACTCGCTCACCCACTCACTCACTCACCAACTCGCTCACCCACCCACTCACTCACACTCACTCACACTCACTCACTCACCAACTCACCAACTCACTCACCAACTCACTCACACTCACTCACCAACTCACTCACACTCACTCACTCACCAACTCACTCACCAACTCACTCACTCACCAACTCACCCACTCACTCACTCACACACACACACACCCACTCACTCACTCACCAACTCACTCACTCACTCACCCACTCACTCACTCACCAACTCACTCACTCACTCACCCACCCACCCACTCACTCACCCACCCACCCACCCACTCACCCACCCACTCACCCACCCACCCACCCACTCACCCACCCACTCACCCACCCACCCACTCACCCACCCACTCACTCACCCACCCACTCGCTCGCCCGCTCACTCACCCACTCACCCACTCACTCACTCACCCACTCACTCACCAACTCACTCGCTCGCCCGCTCACTCACCCACTCACTCACTAACCCACCCACCCACCAACCCACCTCACCCACACCCACCCACCCCCCCCACCAACCCACCCACCCCACCCACCCACTCACCCACCCACCCCCCCCACCGTGCCTGAGCGCGAGTGGCAGCAGGGAGGCCGACTCCAGGTTGAGGAGGAGGTGGAGCTGGTGGACACGACGAGGTGGCACCAGTTCAGGGGGCACGGGGCCCGTGGGGGGAGGGGCACCCCCCACACCCCCCTCCTCCTCATCCTCATCCTCCTCCTCATCCTCCTCCTCGTCGCCATCGTCGTCGCCATCGTCACGTGGCTCCATCTTCACGCTGCACCATCAACGTCGTCGTCATCGCCATCAACATCGTCGCCATCATCATCATCATTGCCATCATCATCATCATTGCCATCATCATCATCATCGCCATCGTCATCATCATTCATCATCATCATCATCGCCATCATCGTCGTCATGACCATCAACATCGTCGTCATCATCATCGCCATCATCATCACCGTCGCCATCATCATCTTCACGCTGCACCATCAACATCGTCATCGTCGCCATCATCATCATCATCATCGTCGCCATCATCATCATCATCGTCGCCATCAACATCGTCATCATCATCATCGCCATCATTCATCATCGTCATCGCCACCATCGTCATCGTCGCCATCATCGTCATCACCGTCGCCATCATCATCGCCACCATTATCGTCATCATCATCGCCATCGTCATCATCGCCATCGTCATCACCATCATTCATCATCATCATCACCGTCGCCATCATCGTCATCACCATCATTCATCATCATCGCCATCATCATCATTCATCACCATCATTCATCGTCATCGTCATCACCATCATTCATCATCATCGTCATCATCATCGTCATCATCATCGTCATCACCATCATTCATCATCATCGTCATCATCATCGTCATCACCATCATTCATCATCATCGTCATCACCATCATTCATCATCATCGTCATCACCATCATCGTCATCACCATCATTCATCATCATCGTCATCACCATCATTCATCATCATCGTCATCATCATCGTCATCATCATCGTCATCACCATCATTCATCATCATCGTCATCACCATCATTCATCATCATCGCCATCATCATCATTCATCATCATCACCATCATTCATCGTCATCGTCATCACCATCATTCATCATCATCGTCATCATCATCGTCATCACCATCATTCATCATCATCGTCATCACCATCATTCATCATCATCGTCATCATCATCGTCATCACCATCATTCATCATCATCGTCATCACCATCATTCATCATCATCGTCATCACCATCATCGTCATCACCATCATTCATCATCATCGTCATCATCATCGTCATCACCATCATTCATCATCATCGTCATCACCATTATTCATCGTCATCGTCATCACCATCATTCATCATCATCGTCATCACCATCATCGTCATCACCATCATTCATCATCGTCGTCATCACCATCATCATCATCATCGTCATCACCATCATTCATCATCGTTGTCATCACCATCGTCATCACCATCGTCATCACCATCGTCATCACCATCGTCATCACCATCGTCATCACCATCGTCGTCATCATCATCGTCATCACCATCGTCATCACCATCGTCGTCATCATCATCGTCATCGTCATCACCATCGTCATCACCATCGTCATCACCATCGTCATCACCATCGTCATCACCGTTGTGATGGTTGTGGTGGTGGTTGTGGTGATGGTGATGGCTATGGTGGTGGTTGTGATGATGATGGTTGTGATGGTTGTGGTGGTGGTTGTGATGGTTGTGGTGGTGGTTGTGATGGTTGTGGTGGTGGTTGTGATGGTGATGGTTGTGGTGATGGTTGTGATGGTTGTGATGGTTGTGGTGGTGGTGATGGTTGTGGTGGTTGTGGTGGTGGTAGTTACCCTGTCTGATCGTGGTTGGTGGTGTTGGTGTGTGGTTGTAGCTGGTGGTGGTTGTGGTGGTTGTGGTGGTTGTGATGGTGGTGGTGGTGGTTACCCTGTCCGATCGTGGTTGGTGGTGTTGCTGTGTGGTTGTAGCTGGTGGTGGTGATGGTTGTGGTGATGGTTGTGGTGGTGGTGATGGTTGTGATGGTTGTGATGGTTGTGGTGATGGTTGTGATGGTGGTTGTGATGGTGGTTGTGGTGGTGTTGCTGTGTGGTTGTAGCTGGTGGTGGTTGTGGTGATGGTGGTTGTGGTGGTGGTTGTGATGGTTGTGGTGGTTGTGGTGGTAGTTACCCTGTCCGATCGTGGTTGGTGGTGTTGCTGTGTGGTTGTAGCTGGTGGTGGTGGTGATGGTTGTGATGGTGGTGATGGTTGTGGTGGTGGTGATGGTTGTGGTGGTGGTTGTGATGGTGGTGGTTGTGATGGTGGTTGTGGTGATGGTTGTGGTGGTGGTGGTTGTGGTGGTGTTGCTGTGTGGTTGTAGCTGGTGGTGGTTGTGATGGTTTTGGTGGTTGTGGTTGTTGTGATGGTTGTGGTGGTGATAGTTGTGGTGGTTGTGATGGTTGTGGTGGTGGCTGTGATGGTTGTGGTGGTGGTTGTGATGGTTGTGGTGGTGGTGGTTGTGATGGTTGTGGTGGTTGTGATGGTTGTGATGGTGGTGATGGTTGTGATGGTTGTGGTTACCCTGTCCGATCGTGGTTGGTGGTGTTGCTGTGTGGTTGTAGCTGGTGGTGGTGGTTGTGATGGTTGTGGTGGTGGTTGTGATGGTGGTGGTTGTGATGGTTGTGGTGGTTGTGATGGTTGTGGTGGTTGTGATGGTTGTGGTGGTGGTGGTTACCCTGTCCGATCGTGGTTGGTGGTGTTGCTGTGTGGTTGTAGCTGCTGGTGGTGGTGGTTGTGATGGTTGTGGTGGTGGTGGTTGTGATGATGGTGGTTGTGATGGTGGTGATGGTTGTGGTGGTGATGGTGGTTGTGGTGGTTGTGATGGTTGTGGTGGTGGTGGTTACCCCGTCCGATCGTGGTTGGTGGTGTTGCTGTGTGGTTGTAGCTGCTGGTGGTGGTGGTTGTGATGGTTGTGGTGGTGGTGGTTGTGATGATGGTGGTTGTGATGGTTGTGGTGGTTGTGATGGTTGTGGTGGTGGTTGTGATGATGGTGGTTGTGATGGTTGTGGTGGTTGCGATGGTTGTGGTGTGTGGTTACCCTGTCCGATCGTGGTTGGTGGTGTTGCTGTGTGGTTGTAGCTGCTGGTGGTGGTGGTGGTTGTGGTGGTGGTGGTTACCCTGTCCGATCGTGGTTGGTGGTGTTGCTGTGTGGTTGTAGCTGCTGGTGGTGGTGGTTGTGGTGGTGGTTACCCTGTCCGATCGTGGTTGGTGGTGTTGCTGTGTGATTGTAGCTGCTGGTGGTGGTTGTGGTGGTGGTGGTTACCCTGTCCGATCGTGGTTGGTGGTGTTGCTGTGTGGTTGTAGCTGCTGGTGGTGGTGGTGGTGGTTGTGGTGGTGGTTACCCTGTCCGATCGTGGTTGGTGGTGTTGCTGTGTGGTTGTAGCTGGTGGTGGTTGTAAGCAATGGTTGTGGTGGTGATGGTTGTGATGGTTGTGGTGGTGGTGGTTACCCCGTCCGATCGTGGTTGGTGGTGTTGCTGTGTGGTTGTAGCTGCTGGTGGTGGTGGTGGTTGTAAGCGATGGTTGTGGTGGTTGTTGTGATGGTTGTGGTGGTTGTGATGGTTGTGGTGGTGGTTACCCTGTCCGATCGTGGTTGGTGGTGTTGCTGTGTGGTTGTAGCTGCTGCTGGTGGTGGTGGTTGTAAGCGATGGTTGTGGTGGTTGTTGTGATGGTTGTGGTGGTTGTGATGGTTGTGGTGGTGGTTACCCTGTCCGATCGTGGTTGGTGGTGTTGCTGTGTGGTTGTAGCTGCTGCTGGTGGTGGTGGTTGTAAGCGATGGTTGTGGTGGTTGTTGTGATGGTTGTGGTGGTTGTGATGGTTGTGGTGGTGGTTACCCTGTCCGATCGTGGTTGGTGGTGTTGCTGTGTGGTTGTAGCTGCTGCTGGTGGTGGTGGTGGTTGTAAGCGATGGTTGTTGCAGGGATCAGCGCTCCCCCTCCCCTGACCCCCGTGGCTCCAAGTCCCCTTCTGAGCGCAGCGCGGATCCCAGCTGAGTCTGCAACCACCGCAACCACCACAACCCCTCAGCAACCACCGCAACCCCTCAGCAACCACCACAACCCCTCAGCAACCACCACAAAACCTCAGCAACCACCACAACCCCTCAGCAACCACCACAACCCCTCAGCAACCACCACAACCCCTCAGCAACCACCACAACCCCTCAGCAACCACCGCAACCCCTCAGCAACCACCGCAACCCCTCAGCAACCACCACAACCCCTCAGCAACCACCACAACCCCTCAGCAACCACCGCAACCCCTCAGCAACCACCACAACCCCTCAGCAACCACCACAACCCCTCAGCAACCACCGCAACCCCTCAGCAACCACCGCAACCCCTCAGCAACCACCACAACCCCTCAGCAACCACCACAACCCCTCAGCAACCACCACAACCCCTCAGCAACCACCGCAACCCCTCAGCAACCACCGCAACCCCTCAGCAACCACCGCAACCCCTCAGCAACCACCGCAACCCCTCAGCAACCACCGCAACCCCTCAGCAACCACCACAACCCCTCAGCAACCACCACAACCCCTCAGCAACCACCACAACCCCTCAGCAACCACCGCAACCCCTCAGCAACCACCGCAACCCCTCAGCAACCACCGCAACCCCTCAGCAACCACCACAACCCCTCAGCAACCACCGCAACCCCTCAGCAACCCCTCAGCAACCACCGCAACCACCGCAACCCCTCAGCAACCACCACAACCCCTCAGCAGCGTACCACACATACCCACAAATCTACACACACACACTACACACAGACACACACTACACACACTACACACACACAGACTACACACAGACACACACAACACACACAACACACAGACATAGACTACACACAGACACACACAACACACCACACAGAAACACTACACACATACCCACAAATCTACACACACACACTACACACACACTACACACAGACACACACAACACACAGACACACACAAAACACACACCACACAGACACACAACACACAGACACACAGACACACACTACACACACACTACACACAGACACAGACTACACACAACAACAACCGCCATTCGCCACTAAGTGGCGGTGACGTCACCACGACGCTTGTGCCAGGCTATGTGCACCCTGAGGCCACGTGAAGTGTCGAACGCCCGCTGGCAGGAGGTCACGGGGCAGATCCAGGTGCCACGGGTCGAATGACTGAGATGACTGGCTGATGCACCACCTGTGCCCCCTACTGTGCCAACCTGCTGTGCTTTAGCCACCCGGCGCTCCGCTCGTTGTTGTGAGCGTCGCTCCTCCGCCCTCCGTTGTTGTTGGAGGGCGACTGCCTCCAACTGCCCAGTAGCGTCCTTCACGAGCCTCCTCCACAGAGGCCGATCTTGACACCGCTGGTACCAGTCATCGACAAGTCCACTCAGCTCCACGTCCTCCTGCACCACATCACTCCATCTCTTCTCTAGCCCGTGCCGCGCCCGCTTTGCCCCCTCAATCCGGCCGAACAAAAGCTGTTTCGGCATGCGGTGGCTGAGCATGCGGGCTACATGACCCAGCCATCGCAGCCTTGCCTGCCGGAGGAGCTCACCGATGGGACCCTGCCCAGATCTTTCAAGGATTTGTGAGCTCCTCACACAATCCAGCCTGGTTAAACCCAGGATGGATCGTAGGCAGGCCAGCCTAAATGTTTCTAACCGGCGAAGATGTTCCATTAGGGGGGTCCACGTTTCGCACTACACAGACAGGCACACACACTCCACACACACACACTACACTCCACACACACACACCACACTACACACACCGCACACACCGCCCGCACAAACCCACCGCACACACCACACAAACACCACACACACACACCATACTACACACACACACCACACTACACACACCCACCGCACACACCACACTAAACACACACACACCACACTACACACACACTACACACACACACTACACACACTACACACACCACACTACACACACACACCACACTACACACACACACACATCACACCACACTACACACGCCACACTACACACACCACACTACACACACACACCACACTACACACACACTACACACACACATACACCACACACACATACACCACACACACCACACTACACACTACACGCACACACACCACGACCCCTGACCTCTGTGGGACAGGGTGCGAGGGCCCCGTGGCCCCTCCCCGCCGGCGCGGTCTCCTTGGCGATGGCCGTTGCCGGGGCGATCTCCTTGGTGACGGCCGTTGCGGTCACCACGGCGACGGCCGTTGCCGGGGGCGCCGCTGGCCCAGGCGAGGCGGCCGCTGACGCCGCTGAGGTTGGAGCCCTCCCGCTCCACTCCCACGTCCACGCGCTCCTAGCACCGTGGGTCAGTGGGTCAGCAGGTCAGTGGGTCAGCGGGTCGGTAGGTTATCGGGTCAGTGGGTTAGCAGGTCGGTAGGTAAGCGGGTCAGCAGGTCGGTGGGTTAGCGGGTCGGTAGGTTAGCGGGTCAGCAGGTCGGTGGGTTAGCAGGTCAGCGGGTCGGTGGGTGAGCAGGTCAGCGGGTTAGCAGGTCAGCGGGTCGGTGGGTGAGCAGGTCAGCGGGCTAGCAGGTCGGTGGGTGAGCAGGTGACCGGGTTAGCAGGTCAGCGGGTTAGCAGGTCAGCGGGTTAGCAGGTCAGCGGGTTAGCAGGTCAGCGGGTGAGGTGAGCGGGTTAGCAGGTCGGTAGGTCAGTGGGTCAGCAGGTTAGCGGGTGGGTGGGTTAGATCAGTGGGGTCAGCGGGTCACCAGGCCCGCGTGCCATCGGGCCAGCGAGTCGCCAGGCCAGTGGGTCACCATGGCGTCAGCGGTGTCAACGGGGTTGTTGGGGCCGGGGTCAACGGGGTCATTGGGGCGGGGTCAACGGGGTCGTTTTGGGGCGGGGTCAACGGGGTCGTTTTGGGGCGGGGTCAACGGGGTTGTTGGGGCGGGGTCAACGGGGTCGTTTTGGGGCGGGGTCAACGGGGTCGTTGGGGTGGGGTCAACGGGGTCGTTTTGGGGCGGGGCCAACGGGGTCGTTTTGGGGCGGGGTCAACGGGGTCGTTGGGCCGAAGCTAACGGGGTGGTCGGCACCGACCCGCTAACCCGCTGACCTAACCCACTAACCCGCTAACCCGCTGACCCGCTAACCCTCTGACCCGCTGACCCACTAACCCACTAACCCGCTGACCCGCTAACCCACTAACCCTCTGACCCGCTAACACTCTGACCTGCTAACCCTCTGACCCGCTAACCCAGCGACCCGCCGACCCGCCAACCTACCGAGACCCAGCGCCGGTTTGTTCGGGTAAAATCGCCACCGACGGCGTTGGCCGTGAGCGGGAATCAAACTCGGGGGGGGCGCCGGGTTCGCAGCGCGGGGGGGGCGGGGGGGGGGGGGGTCACAGCTGCAGCGCCGGGTGAAACCTCGCCGCACGAGAGAGAGAGAGAGAGGCGCCACACGAACGAGCCACCAAGCCGTCAATCCCGACTCCTCGGCGACGCTGCACTTCAGCGGAGAGAGCTCTCCCTCTCTCTCTCTCGCTCTCTCGCTCTCTCGCTCGTTCGCCGCCTCCTCAACAGCTCTGCCCAACGACCGGGTGGTTTCAGCTTAGCGATTTGGCGCATTGGGCAGGCTGCGCGACGAGCGGGGGGAAGTAAAAAATAAATAAAAAAATTTACAATCGCCTTGCCGTAAGTAAATATATATCTCAATCAAAAGGGTTCCGCGTTTTTTTAGTATTTCTCATGCGGGGGTTGTTTTTTTTGAAACGATAAACCTGGGACGTTCCACGACATCACACGCCACAGGGCCCCCCCCCCCCCCCCCCCACCGCCACCGCTGATCGGGTGACCCCGGGGGGTCGTCCCCGGCCTGGGGAAACCAGCGACCCGTCCCCCCCCCCCCCCCCCCCCCCCCCACCGGCAAGCTCCCCGCGGGGGTACCACGCGAAGAGCTTCGCGGCTCGCCGGGTTTCTCCGGCACTTGGCGGTGGAGGGGGGGGGGGCGGAGGAGGGGCGTCACCGGCGTGACCCCCATGGAGATCGGCGGTCACCTGGAGCTGGGGGTCGATCTCAAACACGGACTCCCCCCTCCTCATGTCGGTGATGAGCCACGGGCCCCCCGCCCTGCACAACACGCGCAGAGGTACAGCCCGTGTCACCGGCAGGGTCTGTCACGTGACCTCCTCCTCGTGCACCTAGCCTGGCACAGCGGCACAACCCGTGTCACCGGCAGGGTCTGTCACGTGACCTCCTCCTCGTGCACCTAGCCTGGCACAGCGGCACAACCCGTGTCACCGGCAGGGTCTGTCACGTGACCTCCTCCTCGTGCACCTAGCCTGGCACAACAGTACAACCCATGTCACCTGCAGGGTCTGTCACGTGACCTCGTGCACCTAGCCTGGCACAGCGGCACAACCCGTGTCACCTGCAGGGTCTGTCACGTGACCTCCTCCTCGTGCACCTAGCCTGGCACAGCAGTACAACCTATGGCACTTGCAGGGTCTGTCCCGTAACCTCCTGCTGCACCTGTGCATACACGTGTGTACACGTGTATGTGTGTACTTGTGTGTGTGTATACTGTGTGTGTAGACGTGTGTGTGTAAGTGTGTGTAAGTGTGTACATGTGTGTGTGTAAGTGTGTGCACTGTGTGTGTGTAGACATGTGTGTGTGTAAGTGTGTACGCATGTGTGTGTGTGCGTACGTGTGTGTACGTGTGTGTGTACGTGTGTGTGTGTACACTGTGTGTGTGTAGACGTGTGTGTGTGTGTGTAAGTGTGTGTAAGTGTGTACGTGTGTTTACTTGTGTGTGTGTATACTGTGTGTGTGTATACTGTGTGTGTGTGTACACTGTGTGTGTAGACGTGTGTGTGTGTAAGTGTGTACGTGTGTGTGTAAGTGTGTACGTGTGTGTGTGTGTGTAAGTGTGTACGTGTGTGTAAGTGTGTACGTGTGTGTACGTGTGTAAGTGTGTACGTGTGTACGTGTGTGTACGTGTGTGTGTGTAAGTGTGTAAGTGTGTGCGTGTGTGCAAGTGTGTGTGTGTAAGTGTATGTAAGTGTGTGTGTGTGTGTACGTGTGTGTAAGTGTGTGTGTGTGTAAGTGTGTACGTGTGTGTAAGTGTGTAAGTGTGTACGTGTGTGTAAGTGTGTGTGTGACGTACCCAGGCACAGACTTGAGGATGTCGATGACCCCAGGGCCGTTCCACTGCTGGGCAGCCTGCAGCTCCTCGTTACACACACCCACAATCTACATACACACAGTTACACACACACACACAGTTACACACACCCACAATCTACACACACACAGTTACACACACACTGTTACACACCCACAATCTACACACACACAGTTACACACACACACACAGTGTATACACACACACAGTTACACACACCCACAATCTACACACATACACAGTTACACACACACCCACAATCTACACACACACACTTACACACACACACACTGTTACATACACCCACAATCTACACACACACACATTTACACATACACACACTGTTACACACACCCACAATCTACACACACACAGTTACACAGTTACACACACACACTGTTACACACACCCACAATCTACACACACACACACAGTTACACACACACACTGTTAAACACACACACACAGTTACACACACACACTGTTACACACACCCACAATCTACACACACACACAGTTACACACACAGTGTATACACACACACAGTGTAAACACACGCACAGTGTATACACACACACACACAGTGTATACACACAGTGTATACACACACACACACACAGTTACACACACACTGTTACACACACCCACAATCTACATACACACACAGTTACACACAGTTACAGACACACTGTTACACACACACACTGTTACACACACCCACAATCTACATACACACACAGTTACACACAGTTACACACAGTTACACACACACAGTTACACAGTTACACACACACACAATCTACACACACACACACAGTTACACACACCCACAATCTACATACACACACAGTTACACACACATACATAGTGTATACACACATACATAGTGTATACACACACAGTTACACACACCCACAATCTATATACACACACAGTTACACACACATACATAGTGTACACACACATACATAGTGTACACACACATACATAGTGTACACACACATACATAGTGTATACACACACAGTTACACACACCCACAATCTACATACACACACACAGTTACACACACACACATAGTGTATACACACATACATAGTGTATACACACACACAGTTACACACACCCACAATCTACATATACACACAGTTATACACACACACACACACAGTTACACACACCCACAATCTACATACACACACACACACAGTTACACACACACACATACATAGTGTATACATACATAGTGTATACACACACACAGTTACACACACACAGTTACACAAACCCACAATCTACATACACACACAGTTACACATACACACACATAGTTACACAACACAGTGTACACACACAGTTACACACACACACAGTGTATACACACAGTTACACACACATATACATAGTGTATACACACAGTTACACACACACACAGTTACACACACACAGTGTATACACACACACAGTGTAAACACACGCACAGTGCATACACACACACACAGTGTATATACACACACACACACACAGTTACACACACACTGTTACACACACCCACAATCTACATACACACACAGTTACACACAGTTACAGACACACTGTTACACACACACACTGTTACACACACCCACAATCTACATACACACACAGTTACACACAGTTACACACACCCACAATCTACACACACACACACAGTTACACACACCCACAATCTACATACACACACAGTTACACACACATACATAGTATATACACACATACATAGTGTATACACACACACAGTTACACACACCCACAATCTACATACACACACAGTTACACACACACACATAGTGTACACACACATATAGTGTACACGCACACATAGTGTATACACGCACACATACATAGTGTATACACACACAGTTACACACACCCACAATCTACATACACACACACAGTTACACACACACACATAGTGTATACACACATACATAGTGTATACACACACACAGTTACACACACCCACAATCTACATATACACACAGTTATACACACACACACACAGTTACACACACCCACAATCTACATACACACACACACAGTTACACACACACACATACATAGTGTATACATACATAGTGTATACACACACACAGTTACACACACACAGTTACACAAACCCACAATCTACATACACACACAGTTACACATACACACACATAGTTACACAACACAGTGTACACACACAGTGTACACACACACACAGTGTATACACACAGTTACACACACATATACATAGTGTATACACACAGTTACACACACACACAGTTACACACACACACAGTGTATACACACACAGTGTAAACACACGCACAGTGCATACACACACACACAGTGTATACACACACACACACACAGTTACACACACCCACAATCTACACACACACACAGTTACACACACACACTGTTAAACACACACACACAGTTACACACACACACTGTTACACACACCCACAATCTACACACACACACAGTTACACACACTGTTAAACACACACACACAGTTACACACACACACTGTTACACACACCCACAATCTACACACACACACAGTGTATACACACACACAGTGTAAACACACGCACAGTGTATACACACACACACACACACAGTGTATACACAGTGTATACACACACACACACAGTTACACACACACTGTTACACACACCCACAATCTACATACACACACAGTTACACACAGTTACAGACACACTGTTACACACACACACTGTTACACACACCCACAATCTACATACACACACAGTTACACACAGTTACACACAGTTACACACACACAGTTACACAGTTACACACACACACACAATCTACACACACACACAGTTACACACACCCACAATCTACATACACACACAGTTACACACACATACATAGTGTATACACACATACATAGTGTATACACACACAGTTACACACACCCACAATCTACATACACACACAGTTACACACACATACATAGTGTACACACACATACATAGTGTACACACACATACATAGTGTATACACACACAGTTACACACACCCACAATCTACATACACACACACAGTTACACACACACACATAGTGTATACACACATACATAGTGTATACACACACACAGTTACACACACCCACAATCTACATATACACACAGTTATACACACACACACACAGTTACACACACCCACAATCTACATACACACACACACAGTTACACACACACACATACATAGTGTATACATACATAGTGTATACACACACACAGTTACACACACACAGTTACACAAACCCACAATCTACATACACACACAGTTACACATACACACACATAGTTACACAACACAGTGTACACACACAGTGTACACACACACACAGTGTATACACACAGTTACACACACATATACATAGTGTATACACACAGTTACACACACACACAGTTACACACACACACAGTGTATACACACACAGTGTAAACACACGCACAGTGCATACACACACACACAGTGTATACACACACACACACACAGTTACACACACCCACAATCTACACACACACACAGTTACACACACACACTGTTAAACACACACACACAGTTACACACACACACTGTTACACACACCCACAATCTACACACACACACAGTTACACACACTGTTAAACACACACACACAGTTACACACACACACTGTTACACACACCCACAATCTACACACACACACAGTTACACACACAGTGTATACACACACACAGTGTAAACACACACACACACAGTGTATACACACAGTGTATACACACACACACAGTTACACACACACTGTTACACACACCCACAATCTACATACACACACAGTTACACACAGTTACAGACACACTGTTACACACACACACTGTTACACACACCCACAATCTACATACACACACAGTTACACACAGTTACACACACACAGTTACACAGTTACACACACACACACAATCTACACACACACACACAGTTACACACACCCACAATCTACATACACACACAGTTACACACACATACATAGTGTATACACACATACATAGTGTATACACACACAGTTACACACACCCACAATCTACATACACAAACAGTTACACACACATACATAGTGTACACACACATACATAGTGTACACACACATACATAGTGTATACACACACAGTTACACACACCCACATTCTACATACACACACACAGTTACACACACACACATAGTGTATACACACATACATAGTGTATACACACACACAGTTACACACACCCACAATCTACATATACACACAGTTATACACACACACACACAGTTACACACACCCACAATCTACATACACACACACACACAGTTACACACACACACATACATAGTGTATACATACATAGTGTATACACACACACAGTTACACACACACAGTTACACAAACCCACAATCTACATACACACACAGTTACACATACACACACATAGTTACACAACACAGTGTACACACACAGTTACACACACACAGTGTATACACACAGTTACACACACATACATAGTGTATACACACATACATAGTGTATACACACACACAGTTACACACACCCACAATCTACATACACACACAGTTACACACACACACATAGTGTACACACACATATAGTGTACACACACACATAGTGTACACACACATACATAGTGTATACACACACAGTTACACACACCCACAATCTACATACACACACACAGTTACACACACACACATAGTGTATACACACATACATAGTGTATACACACACACAGTTACACACACCCACAATCTACATATACACACAGTTATACACACACACACACACAGTTACACACACCCACAATCTACATACACACACACACACAGTTACACACACACACATACATAGTGTATACATACATAGTGTATACACACACACAGTTACACACACACAGTTACACAAACCCACAATCTACATACACACACAGTTACACATACACACACATAGTTACACAACACAGTGTACACACACAGTTACACACACACACAGTGTATACACACAGTTACACACACATATACATAGTGTATACACACAGTTACACACACACACAGTTACACACACACAGTGTATACACACACACAGTGTAAACACACGCACAGTGCATACACACACACACAGTGTATATACACACACACACACACAGTTACACACACACTGTTACACACACCCACAATCTACATACACACACAGTTACACACAGTTACAGACACACTGTTACACACACACACTGTTACACACACCCACAATCTACATACACACACAGTTACACACAGTTACACACACCCACAATCTACACACACACACACACACAGTTACACACACCCACAATCTACATACACACACAGTTACACACACATACATAGTATATACACACATACATAGTGTATACACACACACAGTTACACACACCCACAATCTACATACACACACAGTTACACACACACACATAGTGTACACACACATATAGTGTACACGCACACATAGTGTATACACGCACACATACATAGTGTATACACACACAGTTACACACACCCACAATCTACATACACACACACAGTTACACACACACACATAGTGTATACACACATACATAGTGTATACACACACACAGTTACACACACCCACAATCTACATATACACACAGTTATACACACACACACACAGTTACACACACCCACAATCTACATACACACACACACAGTTACACACACACACATACATAGTGTATACATACATAGTGTATACACACACACAGTTACACACACACAGTTACACAAACCCACAATCTACATACACACACAGTTACACATACACACACATAGTTACACAACACAGTGTACACACACAGTGTACACACACACACAGTGTATACACACAGTTACACACACATATACATAGTGTATACACACAGTTACACACACACACAGTTACACACACACACAGTGTAAACACACGCACAGTGCATACACACACACACAGTGTATACACACACACACACACAGTTACACACACCCACAATCTACACACACACACAGTTACACACACACACTGTTAAACACACACACACAGTTACACACACACACTGTTACACACACCCACAATCTACACACACACACAGTTACACACACTGTTAAACACACACACACAGTTACACACACACACTGTTACACACACCCACAATCTACACACACACACAGTTACACACACAGTGTATACACACACACAGTGTAAACACACACACACACAGTGTATACACACAGTGTATACACACACACACACAGTTACACACACACTGTTACACACACCCACAATCTACATACACACACAGTTACACACAGTTACAGACACACTGTTACACACACACACACTGTTACACACACCCACAATCTACATACACACACAGTTACACACAGTTACACACACACAGTTACACAGTTACACACACACACACAATCTACACACACACACACAGTTACACACACCCACAATCTACATACACACACAGTTACACACACATACATAGTGTATACACACATACATAGTGTATACACACACAGTTACACACACCCACAATCTACATACACAAACAGTTACACACACATACATAGTGTACACACACATACATAGTGTACACACACATACATAGTGTATACACACACAGTTACACACACCCACAATCTACATACACACACACAGTTACACACACACACATAGTGTATACACACATACATAGTGTATACACACACACAGTTACACACACCCACAATCTACATATACACACAGTTATACACACACACACACAGTTACACACACCCACAATCTACATACACACACACACACAGTTACACACACACACATACATAGTGTATACATACATAGTGTATACACACACACAGTTACACACACACAGTTACACAAACCCACAATCTACATACACACACAGTTACACATACACACACATAGTTACACAACACAGTGTACACACACAGTTACACACACACAGTGTATACACACAGTTACACACACATACATAGTGTATACACACATACATAGTGTATACACACACACAGTTACACACACCCACAATCTACATACACACACAGTTACACACACACACATAGTGTACACACACACATAGTGTACACGCACACATACATAGTGTATACACGCACACATACATAGTGTATACACACACAGTTACACACACCCACAATCTACATACACACACACAGTTACACACACACACACATAGTGTATACACACATACATAGTGTATACACACACACAGTTACACACACCCACAATCTACATATACACACAGTTATACACACACACACACACACAGTTACACACACCCACAATCTACATACACACACACACAGTTACACACACATACATAGTGTATACATACATAGTGTATACACACACACAGTTACACACACACAGTTACACAAACCCACAATCTACATACACACACAGTTACACATACACACACATAGTTACACAACACAGTGTACACACACAGTGTACACACACACACAGTGTATACACACAGTTACACACACATATACATAGTGTATACACACAGTTACACACACACACAGTTACACACACACACAGTGTATACACACACAGTGTAAACACACGCACAGTGCATACACACACACAGTGTATACACACACACACACACAGTTACACACACCCACAATCTACACACACACACAGTTACACACACACACTGTTAAACACACACACACAGTTACACACACACACAATCTACACACACACACAGTTACACACACTGTTAAACACACACACACAGTTACACACACACACTGTTACACACACCCACAATCTACACACACACACAGTTACACACACAGTGTATACACACACACAGTGTAAACACACGCACAGTGTATACACACACACACACAGTGTATACACACACACACACAGTTACACACACACTGTTACACACACCCACAATCT